>JAYMSL010000625.1:0-22322 GCA_036897195.1 Plantago coronopus
TCCGTACTCTGTTTTTCCGTATTCTCCAGCATAACCAGATCGTTTTGTGGCTCGTTGATGGTATCCCATTGGGGTGGTTACTCTGTAAGGGTGGTGGTGGTGTTGGTGGTTTACTCGTGGTGTTGTCATTGGAATTTTTATCAATTAGTTTTTCAAAGGAGAGCATGTTGAGAAAAAATGTGTGATACTCTTTGTTTGGATCATAGTTATTCTTTTTTGGGGAAACAAGCTACATCAAGTTGAAATATATATCTTTCTTATATTTGTTCATTAATTAAAGAGAACTTCTCAATCATTCCAATGACAACACATATATCATGGTAAGAACATTAGTATTTTAATTAAATATATTATTAGTGTTCTTAATAATATAAGTTTACATCGTTTTAAGTTAAAAAGAGACCGTCTCATAAAAACATGTCATTACAAAAATTAAAAGACCAAGTTTAATCGTGTACGTTGTAATATATAATTATAAGAAATAATTTCTGATATGTGACATTTTTTTACGTGAATTTCATTTATTCAACAATTCAAACATATGACCTTTGTAATACTGTAATATTACTTTGCATATATTAATTGTTATTAACAATTGAGTACTATTCGACGGGTTAGTAAACTAGTATGATATGAAATGGTAGTTTTCTGTTAAAAAAAAAAAACTAGTATTCCGGTATCCCCATAATTTTTCAGGTAAATTACAACTAGAGACACATTAGTAGGGTAAATTCCCCAAAAGTCACCTCACCACCAAATTCATTACAAAAAAACGGAAAAGGTGATTTACCCATGTGTAAATTGACATTTATACCCTCAAAATGAATTTGGGCAATTAGGATGGGCTGTACTGATTTTCGTAACCTAGGTTAACTAGCTGTAGGCTTATTCAAATTCAAAATCTATTATATTTTACTCTGATGATGTACTTCAAGTAGAAAAACCAATACCAAAACAACGAAAGGCACTGTCTCATTTATCTAGAGACACAATCGTTTCTGGTTCATCTCATAATCACTAATATTCCATCGTTTTCATCGATTGATAAGTACTCTTGCAATGGATAATACAGCTGCAGGCAGGAGGTTCGTGATTATGATGTCGTTCAATCGTCAGGTATTGGCACTTCCTGTATCCACTAATACTATGTTCAACGAGATTGTTGTTAGAGTAGTTGAGCAGTGGCCTAGGATTAGATCTTCAGGCGTTCATTTCCGTTATGATATTGAAGATTATAAGAATTGCCTATTGAAATATGATAATGATTTTGATGCTCTGCCTACAAGGAGTTTGCCTACAAGGATTAAGGAGTTTAGACAGGAGCTTGCCTACAAGGATTCCCATGTGCTCATGCCGTTAATGTTATTGCGAATCACTTGTTACAAAAATGAACGATATTAACAAAGAGTAGAAGAACAGAAACAGTTTGAGGAATCGAGGCCTGTGCGCACACAGTTTCCTTAAAGCAAATTTGTCCTCTCACTTACAGTGCTTGAGACGTTGGACAATTGCCTCCCAGGATACAACGATTATACGAAACTACTAGTTGCACTAGCAATTTCCGGCGAACTGAAAAAATGCCTGGACTATACTGAAGGGGAAGGAAGCAGGAGAAGAGGATGATTATGTTCTGTGTGTTCTTCTCTTCAACCTGATACATATTTAAGCAAGAAAAAGAGACCTTTCAGTGTTCGTAACTGAACCTCCATGACTGCACTTCACAATAATTACGAAACTGAAGTGTAATGACCACAACAAGTTAAGTGTAATTATGCAGCACATGAGTAACTCCTGACAGTTACGAATTGGAAGTGGCTCGCACGGGCCATCCGCTTGAGCTCAAACCAGTCCGGCATTCGTGTACGCAGGTGCGGGCACCCGCTCGCACACAAGTTTCACTAGTCCGTGTACAAATCTGACTAGGATTTGCACCCCCCCCCCCTGCGCGCCCGCGTGGAGCGTACTCGAGACATCTAGCAATACAATTTGAACACCATAAGTTGTGTAGCAACTTATATGCTAGTGGAACCTTCCACTTTCTAATGTTGTGGGATGTTGAGTTTTCCCAACACTAGCAAGCCCATGGATCACATGAATCCAACACAATGGGCTAAGCCCTCTCCTTCCTTCCAATTGATCCAATCTACACTTCCTCACTTAGTTTTTCTTCAATATTTCCAACATAAAATAATGTACTAAGGTACCGGAAACGATTTTAATGGTTCGGAGTGTTTTAAATATGTGTTTGGGTGTGGAATGGTTTTTTATAACGTTGGAAACCTGCAGCTACTATCTTTTGAATGTGCACTGGGTAAATTCACGGGGCTCGCGTAATAACATGCAAACCACTTGAACCAATTAAATCGCACATGTGCGACATGCTTTCTAGTCCAGAATAACATTATCACATAAAATTATCCTTTTCGTGGAATTCGAACCTGTGATCAAAATAAATTTCTAAAATAATATTTTACCTCTGATAGGTGCGTGGAAATTTTTCCGTCGGATTACCTCATCCCCTCGAGAACTACGCTCGATAAGCTAAAGCCAAAGTGCGACTCAAGAGTTTAGCATCGAGGAACTCCTGGAGTTCCCTCAGAATCTACACTTAGTCCAATTGACATATTATCTAAGACCCTTCGAAGAAGGAATCCCGCGGGGAATCACAGCTTGGCGCCCCCTTGGTGGGTCGCCACGTGGGTTTCGCGGATTGCCCATGGCCCGTATATAAATAGTAGACTCAGACATTTATTACGGGTACGTGTCAACTTACTATTGGAACTATATCTACCTACATTTATTCTTCCGAAGAGTCACATCGGAAGAGGTTAATTCAATCTCCGGTGTGACAAAGTGCAGACCGGGCAAAAAGGGTCTAACCCTTGATGAGTGTTTCAGGTTTAGGTGATTTGAAGAAGGATAGAGCTACTAGTGTATCAAGAGTTGAAGTTTTATTAGTATCGGAAGTCCATCTCTATTGTATTGTGTTATCTGTAACTGATATTCGTAGAGGTAGTATTCCATACACTATCAACTTTTTTTAATAAACTGAATCAACCCTTAGGAATAAAAAAAAGTATGTTAATTGTGTATAAATATGAGAAAAGGCTGCATTTTATAATTCTACATCATGCACATATTATCTCTCCTTAGTACAACTTAGTAACTTTTATGTTATTTCAATTTTCTTGATGTTGCGGTAAAGAGTAATGGCCCGTAATTCATCAAGCATTCAAATTCATATGTAGTTTATAAGAAAAGAACATTGGGTTAGGTAGAGACATTACTTTAATGCATTAGTTGCATAGGTTCTTGTCAAATTAAAACAACATTAACTACTTCTACTTCACCGGATAAGATGATGCCCTATTCCCTACATGTTTTGTAAATAGAGATGCTAAAATTAGTTTATTATATGTACGATACTTTGTTGGTTGATTGTTATGATTTCTTAACCTTGTGCATATGAATTTTAATTATGTGCATTTCTTTAGGGTTTATTGAGCGTAGGACAGATGCACATACACGTGAGCCACGTTTATTGTGAGAGGAGGTGTAATGCACCTGCCCCAATGTCAAAATTTCTCTATGTAAGGGTTGAATAAGTAGACAAGGCATGACAGAGTTTAGTGTCCGCCCATAATGGACGACGACCTCTACTCAATCATACACACATAAACACAATAACACAAGTGATTCCACCGGGTCATGACGACCAATCCCTGAAGATCTAATTTTTGTAGGCCTAGACCCAATTAAAACATTAGGTAGGTGGCAAATGATATTTTGAAAAGCGTTAATCAACTAAAATACAAAGATTATATATACTAATGGTTATATTTCTCGAGATTTATAAATATAGACCACTCTCGAATATGTTTAGAATTAGCGGGTGTATATAGACCATTCTTGAGGTTCAGGTCATACTATAATTGCAAACAACACTTGTTACTGTGACTTAACTAAGGGTCAACTGTCGCATAAAATATGATTTTTAAGACCCAAACCCAATACATTAAGCTGGTGAATTGTGACAAATAACATAACCTATTTTGAAATTGTTTATCAAATAATAAAATACAGAGATTATATACAATAACGATTACTCCCTCCGTCCAAGCACAAGCTTCCCACTTGTGTTTGGTCAACAAAATAAGGTTTTGATTATTTATTATATAAGTGGAGGTAGTGGAAGTACTTTTTGGTGTGTTGTAATTAAATGAGTGGAGAAAGATTGAGAATCACATGTCAAAAAAAGGAAATGTGAAGCTCTGTAACGGACTACTGAAAAGGAAAATGGGAAATTATTGACTGGACGGGGGATTACATTTTTTTGAAATTTTTCAGTAAAGAATAAAGATCATGCTGAATATGTCTAGTACTAACCGTCATAAATTCATATCATACTAAAATTGAATTTAAATTGCAAACTGACACTTCTTGTTGTGGCTTAACGGTCCACTAACTCCCTGTGTATATTTATATGTAAACTCTGAACCCGTCATCATACCTCGATTAACTTTGTTGTTGTCTATATTGATGAACTAATACAAAATATTCCAGGCCTCTTCATAAGTTTAAGTTTTTAGATTCGATTGAATTCTATCATGCAGGGCCGGATCAATATTTTTGAGGCCCTGTGCGAAAAAATTCCGATTCTAAATTAAAGATAGATCACACATTAAAATAGTGGTCATATCAAACACGTGTAAAATTGTTGCATTAAAATGGGGAATAATTTTTCCAATAAATTACTATGTTACTAACATCAAATCTATTTATCTAAAATGATTCTACAACAGTAGTATAGTACAATCAAGATTTTCTGTATTTCAAAGACAAAGATCGACGTCGTCATATTTTATCATGGTTAAATGTAAAATGTCTTTACTCTAAATATTGTAAGTTTTCAAATTGAATATCTATAAATATATACAGAATAATTTAAAAAAGTTAGAGAAAAAGAAGAGAAAAGGAGGACCGTGGGGTATGTGAGAATACATGCTCTTAAAGTTAATTAGTAGAAGGTAAAGAATTTGATAAAATTGTAAGATATTGAACTTAAATGAAATAATGCTAAAAATTGCATGTGAAAGACAAACCATAGCTATATATCATTCAAGAAGAAATAAATGGATTGATGGAAGTTAATGGAACAAACCAAGAAATGTTACATAAATCAAATAAAAACTAAAAGAGAAAGAAAAGTTAAAAGACAAAAGAGGAAGAGGAGTGTCGAACACTGGACAGCCGAAAAGTACGTAACTTAAATGCCGATCTTTTTCCGCTGCGGCAAAGAGCTTTTCTTTAAATTTAACCAACACAAATACTATATATATATAACACTGTTAAATGTTTTAGAGGCCCCCAGCCGGATTGCGAGGGTCCTCCTGGCACAGGCCCTAATCCGGCCCTGCTATCATGGTACCAGAGCCTTTGACGACTCACGTCCAGACCTGAGTTTGAATTTCCGCGAAAACCCCTCCACTCAATTTAATTTCCACTCAAATAAGAAATAACCTCCCTAAATGGTGTTGAAATCGGCCACATGTGCAGTGTAATATTAGAGAATAAATATAAATGGTTTAATTGAACATATCTCCATATGTTCAAGCTTTTAAATCTACCATTTAAACGGTCTCCTTAACATCAAATGCCTTGTGTGGCAAATCATCCAAAAGGCTGGAGCTTTAATTTTGGGTCAATTTGCACACATGAAAAACTTTAAAACGCATTCCATCAACAACACAAACTTTTGGTGGAGAAAGTGAGACGACCCCTTAAAAGTTTTGCTATTTATTTGCATAAAATCTCTCTTTTTAAAAAAGAGAAATTGATGAAATGATTCAAATTTTTACTAGCCATCTCTTCTCCAAATGTTTCCGTTTGGCATAGAATAATTACCCATTTAAAAAAAAGGTTTTATTACATATAAATCCCATGTTAGATATATATTTCTCATCCCAGATTCATTAGATGAAATAATTACATTCAAGTCTTAAATCTTATTTTTTGAAAACAAGATTTACGACGTGAATGTAATTGTTTAGAACTCATATGTAGTTGATTTATTTATCAAGATTTATCTGTAATTACGTAATCTAAAAAAAAAAGTTTTATTTAATTGCGAGTAAACCAAGCCAGTGAGTCCAACTAACAATACCGGCCGTTTAGCCCTTCGGGCTCGGCCTGATTGGACCATTATGTCATACATGAGATCTTAAATATGCAACCCAATTCTTTTGCTTACATAGATTATCATTACCAATTTCTATTTCAGAATTGCATGTGGGCTCATACAAATTGTAGGTTTTGCCAAATTGGTTCAATTGTACATTTAGAACACTTTCCATTATCATTACCAATTTCTATTTCAGAATTCATTTCCCCACCTGAAAGGTATCTGTAATTCAAGGAGATTCTTGCACAATTGATTGAGTATATAAATCCTTTTCCCATAAAATTAGAGGGAATATGACATTGCATTTACGAAATATATGTTACACGTTTACGGTTAAACACACCCAATATGAGTACGTTGCAAGTTATAATCTGCACTTGTGTTTTGTATTAAAAAATGTATTTTTACTAGGATTTGCGTATAATGCATTAAGGTCCTTAGTAGAAAAAAGTTAATTGCACTCTAAAGGTCCTTAGTAGACTTTAAAAGAATATGTTAGTCGCAAGTAGGCCTGGCAATTGGTCCGGTCCGGACCGATCCGAAGAAGTCCGGACGCTATCAGATCGGATCGCTAATGAATCCGTTTGGATTTTGAAAAGTCCGGACTTTTTCGGTTCGGTCCGGACATTTTAAAAAAAACTTATTTCTTAAACTCATGTACTTAGATTTTAACATTAAACGAGGGTGGGTCCGGAAAAAACAGAAAAATTCTTTTTTAACTGTTTTAATTTTCCAGACACAAAATATTTTACATGAATATTTTGATTTTTTTATTGGTTAGAATTTGGATCGATCCGGACCGGATTGGACGGATGCACACGGATCGGACTGAAATTGCCAGACCAGTTGCAAGTTATCAACTACCTAATCGTCAATTATTAATTTCTGAGGTCATTTTGCCTCATCACATCCACTTGAACGTTTTTATAATGGCAAAAAGTAGCAAATTGATTGATTATATTGAAGATTATAACATGTCCTTGCATTAATTAACGAATGAAGAGCTTTTGTGAAGTGATGTGACTCTAAATATGTGGTGCTTACATGAGTTCAGTGTTCATATGAATAGGTGATATGATATGTATTGTCCACAAGAAAATGACTACTGAGCTTTAACTTGGGGCAATGTTAAACCAGCAAACGCAAAATCTGATTGGTGACTTTCATGATCTGATGGCAGAGGTTTTGTTCAACATCATCTTATAATTGTTACCTATTTTTATCAATTCTTATTTGTGGTCATTATATCATCAACGATACGGTTCAATGTAGTATGATAAACTTGTTGAAAGAATATGTTAACCTAACATGTACTTCACAAAATGTCATTAAATCATCAATTCAATTATTCTATCACCGAATGATGTAGCGTGAGTGGACAAATAATGCAGAACGGCAATCAAAGCTTCGTTGATTACGCAGAATGCTGAAGGATTGCCTATTTGAAGGAAACTCTCGGAGTTTATTTAATCAATAATCAAAACTCTGAAATAAAGAAATTACATGTGCTTTAATATGAAAGAACTCAGAATAACCCTAGTGGGCTAACATAGTTATATTTGGTGGCTGGGTGGTAAGGATGTTGGATTAGCGAACGGGAGGTCGGGGGTTTGAATCTCGACGGATGCATAAGGTGGTTTAGATTGCAGATATAAGGTTGATATGGATGTATTGTAGTTATAAGGTGGTATACATGTATAATTTGTGTGGTTAAATTTGCTGTTAAAAAGAAATCCTAATGGACTAACTAGATAACAAATAAGTGCAAAAATGACATAAACCTAAAATACTAAAATTGATTCATCTTCAAGTTGTATCATGTCTCTTAGCCCATATTGCATCATTACATACTTTGGCTCTGTTTAGTTTACATTTTTTTTCTTTTTTGAAACGGCAAAATTAATTTATTAAGGAGGATAATCTCAAATACGTACATTTGCAAGAGGGTTGCACTAGACGTTCAGTACCTACGAAAATTTTTCCCGCTATTTGTCAAATGCTACAGCTCGCTAGGAATTTAATTCGACTATGAATGAAATTTGAGTACATCCAAACCAAGAATTCAGTGCTAGGGTCACAAATGGATCATGTGCCAATAATCATCAAGCCATCCAGCAACTAGGAGGGGATTGCATAACATAACTTCACGACCATGGCTGATCGGAGGGCAGAAAGGTCCAGTAGGCAGTAGCAGCGTTTTTTTTTTTCCCGGTGTCGTAGCAGACTAGCAGTGGTGTTTGGTTCACCTTAATTTCAGTAGTGTTCTGTTCTGATCAGTTCAAGTTCATACAATATAGTTTAAGTTTGCGTAGTTAAAATAAGTTGAGTTGATTTAAATTCAGTTTAGTTTAGTTGAGGTCCATTAAGTTCAAAATTTACTTGATGGTAATAGTAATAGTACAAATTTAGTCTTGTCTTGTGAATTGTGCTAAAGATAGCCAAGGCAAGAAATATTCCAATCCAATAATGTCACATGCATTGCTTAATCATTGAGAATGATCATATATATAATATCTGTTGATGAGGGGTCGGGTTCCTAACTTGTTTTACACTTGCTAAAACTCAACATAACTTGTACCTGATCAGCCTTAATTACCATTGTTGTGAGCTTTAATAGCCACAACAATTGATTCCCTGGATATATAAAGTGTAACAATACAATTAATAGTCCAGAACTGAATAGTTTCGAACTTGAAATATGCATTATGCAATATGAAGTGTGCAATCCATAAGCAAACATTAATAAATGAATGAATTAAGAGAAGTAGAAAAGAACAAGGAGTTGCCTGCAATAGGAGGTGGTCACGTACACGCAACAAATTCAACATAACTTATAAGCTAGCTAGCTATCCAAGGTAAGGTCGTACATTAGATGCACAAATTGATGATAAACATTATCAAGTGGATCGAATTGTCCAAAGACTCCAAACTTATACGGTTATGTTCAGTTGCTGTTGTTATAATAGCAGCAGAATGCCAGAATTGATAAGGGATTTTATTTATCATATTCATACCAATAATAATAATTGTTTATAAATACTAATAAATAATTATGAGATTTTGATAAGACGCCATCTCTATCATGAACGTACGTACACGAGGAGAGGAGAGGAGAGGAGATGATTTCAGGTCATATTTTGTTTTCCAGTCTGTAGTAGTGCAAAAGCTTATTTCGAATTCTTATCTGTTTCTCTTGTCCTTTTCCCTTTATTTATTTTTATTAAATATTTTTCTTGCTAAAAAATTCTATGGCTAACAAATGGTGCATGGTGACATTACAAACAATTTGTACCATGAAATTTCAGAGTGTGTCGGATAGGTTCGCGCTGGAACAAACAATCGCTGCAGGTAGCAAATCACAATCCTAGCTAGAACTAACATAAAAAATCTCAAACTAACATTTTGTGTATTCAAAACTTCAATTTCTAGATCCACCAATATCACATTTGTATGACAAAGTTATTAATGATAACTGGGTCAATTGGTTTGGTTGAAAATTGAAATATATAGGAGAGTTTGTGCATTTGATTTTGTTTGAGTGAAAGTCCTGAAGTCCATCCTATTCTAGCACTACTATGGTAATGAGTAATGAGTAATGAATAATGATTGTTTGATGATGGTTGGAAACTAAGTTTTTTTTTTTTTTTTTTTTTGAATAAAGGATAGATTATATTACTTAGCTGTTAGACGGATTGTCATACCGTTTTAATACATCACAAAGCCACTTAGGGTAAACATCCCAAGAACTATAAGCAAAAGATCCTAAACATAATGGATCAACATGACTAGGCTGTTTTCCAAAAGTCTTCCTTCGAGCTTCCTTAGCTAGAGTGTCGGCTGCATGGTTTTCTTGTCTGTAGACGAAGGAGAAAACTTATCCCTGAGTTGTTTGATTTCTGTCAGCATGTGTTGGTGCTTCCATTCCAGTTGCCCTTGGTTCCTGTGAATACAAGAGACAGTATATTGAGAATTAGTACGAACATATAACTGTTTGATGTCTAGTTGACACGCAAGTTTTAAACCCCATAAGATAGCAGAATGGTTGGAAACTAAGTTGGAAGGATGTGAGTGATTATATAATATTTCCAAATATTGAGAAAGTAATGTTTAATGTTGGTTAGAACTTAGAAGCAGAAAGTTATCATCTAACACCTGATCATCTAGTATAAATTAGGGCAATTATAGGAAAAGCGGACAAACCGATCGGTAGGTGTTCTGGAATATTCGGCGATTATTAAACAAAAATAAATAATATGGGTAACTGCTGCTTGCTAAAGGCATTTTTGTAAGCATTATGTAGAACAGAACAACAGTAGAAGAAGAAGAAGAAGGAGGTATATGTAAAGAGGACCCCACCCAGATGCGAGATGAACGTGGGCGTCCTTCTAAATAAACAAACAGTAGCCCTCGCACACAGCTGGCACCCCCTCAATTCACATCACATGCCCTTATCATCTCATCCTACCATAGACTCTTGTTTAACTCATTCGAAAATCTAACCACTGAACTTAATTGAATTGAATGTACATGAATTAAATTGAAATGAATTCAATTATAAAACTGTATTACACATACTTAAATTAAATAGAATGAAATAGGTCTGAATTGAATACAATTAAAATTAAGTTGAACTATACAGAACCTTACTCTCGTCTCATACTCAACCATCATCCAGTTACATGTTTAAAATTTCAAAAATTCACAAAAAAACAACTTAGTTCAAGAATTTGATGTTACCAAAATAGTAGGTTTAGTAGTTTTATTCTATAGAGGTGTCAAATGTTGTAAGATGTGATTGTTCTCAAAAATGTTTTTTGAGTTTTGAATGATTGTGGTGTAACATGAGCTAGTGAGGTTCTGGTGAAACTTAGTGGGTAAGGTAGATAATGCGGAATCCACTCATGTATATAATTATAGTAGCAATAAAAAACTTTTATGCCGTTTCAAAAAAAAAAAAAAAAGAGCTAGAGATAAGTATATGGTAAACATTACTAGACATGAGCGAGAGATAAGTATATGATGACAATATCCAAACCTGTTCAATCGAACAATTTTAAGGTAAGTTATGATATTTTCATGTGCATTTTTTTGTATTGATAATAACTGAATATTAGTTGAA
Organism: Plantago coronopus; assembly: GCA_036897195.1. Lineage (NCBI taxonomy): Eukaryota > Viridiplantae > Streptophyta > Magnoliopsida > Lamiales > Plantaginaceae > Plantago > Plantago coronopus. Next base: position 11,301 of record JAYMSL010000625.1, read on the forward strand.
TGAATTAGTCCTCTGACTTTATGAAAGCCAGTACTTGTTCAACTACATTTCGCGTCAATAAGAAGTGCAGCCATTTTAGCTGACACGCAAACATTGAACTCATTACCTTAAAAAATTACTTAATACTACCACTTGCTAGTTTTGTAGTCAGCATATTCCAAAGTATTGAAACAGGGGTCTCCACGAATGCAGAGAGTAGGGCTGAGCATATAAGGACCGAAACCGAAAACCGAACCGGAACCGAACCGGTTGACCGGTTTTCGGTTGGAACCGAACCTATACCGGTTCGGTTATCGGTTTTCCATTTTTGAAAAATTCGGTTTTCGGTTCGGTTCCGGTTAAAACCGACCGGTTATCGGTTAAAACCGGTAGAACCGGTATTTTTTTTTTTTTTTAAATATATATATCAATTAATCCTTTATTTTCTGTTTCATTAGTTAGTTAGTTTCATTGGTTCTTCAAAATGCAAATGCAATTCTTATGGCCTGCATTAGTTAGTTAGTTTACTGCATTAGTTAGTTAGTTTACTGTTCCAAATGCAATTCTTATGGCCTGCATTGCATTAGTTAGTTGTTGTGCTGTTTCATTTCTGCATTAGTTGTTTCATTGGTTCCAAATGCAAATGCATTAGTTAGTTAGTTTACTTAGCTGTTTCATTAGTTAGTTCACTGTTTCATTAGTTGTTTCATTAGTTAGTTTACTGTTCCAAATACAGCAATAATACAAGTACTGCTACTTCAGGCTTCTATCGGCATGTAATGACTAATGATGTAGAATCTATTTGACTCTCTAATTCGTGCTTTTATCGACTTTGGAGTTCGGATTATTGTTGTCATGTTTATTGTTGATTGTGTTTTATATTGCAATTTTCAAGTACAGGTTTATTTTCATAATTTCATTGAAATTTACAGTTTTTTTTTTTTTTAAAACGCAGATTACCGGTTTTGTCCGGTTATAACCGGAACCGAACCGGTTGTAACCGGTTCGGTTCGGTTTTAACCGACCTTCAAACCGGTTCGGTTTTCGGTTCCATAAACTGAGAACCGAATAGTATTCGGTTTTTTCGGTTCCGGTCCGGTTCTGTTCGGTTTTGAACCGATGCTCACCCCTATATTAGCATATGATGTTCGTTTAATGTATGTTCTAAAATTTGCATCTTGAAATCTATGTGCTTATTCACTGGATGTTCTAATGAACTTCAATTCGTTCAAGTTGGTTGAATCCGATATGTGTTACATGATTGGTTAAATTTTGGTATTCGATGCATGAGCCATAAATACGCAGTGTCTATAAAATTGCTAAGCCATAAATAGACAATTAAGTAGCATGACGTGACTGTGTGGTGAACTCAAAGGTTATCTAGTCAAAAGCTAGAGTTCCATGTGTTCCCCTTTCCTATGATATTCACTTGGATTCCATGAGGATCATTCGACATAGCATGTTGCTCGCATGACGCATGTAATTTAAATAGCAATCATCCTATCGCTAACCAAAAAGGCAACTGAGATGAATTCAAGTTGCTTACCCATTTCTTATACTGATTATATCTGACGTATACGAACTCTTTAGTTTACGCAATCTTTAGTTGTGCCGTTTTTGCTTATATCTAGCTAGTATTTGTAATTAGTAAAATCGACCATATCACTCGAAAAACCAAACTCTTTACTATTTTCCATAGTTGATAGATAGTCCTAGTAGTATAAACTAACTTAATTAATTCCTTGAGGGACGACACTCCGAATTAACTTATTGCTACAATTAAATCTAGCTAATGCATGTTAAACCTAAGTAGCTAAAATCATGATTATTTTATAAAAATAGAAAATTGATCCAACAAAGACAACATTATATAATTGTCTGGAGCGATTTTGTGATGCTATAATCGTCCGATTTCACCCGACTTATATGCAGATGTTGTACGCCAACTTTTGCAGATCAATACTCTTGTAGTATCGATTGTATGCACCAGACTTGGAAGAATTGTCCAACCGCATGGAAAGGTCAGGGCAAACGTGCAAAACCACTTCGATCTGGCATGCATTTTTGGAATTTCAGGAAAACACAATGACCTTGTCGTCGTCAACTGTTCACCGATGTTTGACGAGCTACTTAATGACAATGGACATCCGGTTAACTTTGAAGTAAATGGTCATCAATACATTATGGGTTACAATCTAATAGATGACATCTATCCAGTATGGGCTACGATTGTCAGGTCCATAATAAATCCAACAACTCATAAAGACAACAAGTTTGCAAAGGTCCAAGAGTCATGTTGACGTGGAACCTGCTTTTGGAGTTCTTCGGGCTCGGTTTGCAATACTTCGCAATCGTGCTCTCGCCATAAACAAAGTGTGTTTAGGTAAAATTATGAATGTGTGCATAACATGATAATTGAGGATGAGCAGCACAAGTACAAAAACTATGAACGGACGAAGAAGTACTTCGAGGATGATACCCTTGAACATGTACGTGGCTTGTTTGAAGGAACAGAGTTCAGACGTGAAGATTATGTTAATTCGATTCACAATTATATGACCGCCAGAGCAAGTATCTGTAGCATGGCGACACACGAAGCACTCACACAAGATTTAATCGAACATATTTGGAGGATACATTAATTAAGTATTGTTATTTCTTTTTAAGTATTTGTTGGTGTGTTTTGAACTCTTTAATCTTTTTCGTGTGTTTGGTCCTATGTTTTTATGCAATTCAACTTTACTATCTATGGTTGTTGCTTGGTTTTAATTCGTTGAACTTGCCGTTGTCCCGTTTATCATTTGTATTACCAAATAAATTAGTAAAACTTAGTTTTATTCAACCACAAAAAAATATTTTTATTGCTCAAATATTTATATTAACCATAAAAATATATATTAAAAAAACAATTCATGACCACGTCATGACCGGTCACCACAGGAGCCGAATTGAGTCATCAGATTCACTCGTGACTCATAGAGAGTAGTATGTAGTCTAATTAAGTGAGGGAGATGAAGAGATAGATACTGAAGCTGCGATATTTAAACATGATTCTGTAGTGTGTTCATTCAAGCTGTTTAACAGTCAGAATTAACCAAATCGTTAACATGGAGCTTCCCAATGAAGATGGTATGGTAATTAGCGTATATTGGGGTGAGGTTAGTACGTACTCAAGTATTGATCAGATTGAGACACACACATACATAACAGTACAGCAGCACGTATACGTTGCTGCTTTAATTAATGCCTATGTTTTGGTGGCATGATCACCCCCACCAGTAATGATACTAATAACGCATTCAATCTCATCTGCAACTTCTTTCATTGAAGGTCGATTCTGCCTACGCTCATCCAGACACGCTGCAGCAAGATTCCCAACCGCTTTCATCGTCTCCAGTTCCACTTTGCTCGCCCTAAGTTTAATAGCCGGATCAATCACACCCATCAGCTTTTCTTCATCAAATATCTTCTTCATGTAAACCACCAGGTTCACATTCTCCTCCTCCCTGTTAAAATCAATCGCCTTTTCAGCAGTCAACAGCTCCAGCAAAACAACACCGAAACTATAAACATCGCTCCTATCAGTCAACTGGAGATTCAGATAATATTCTGGATCTAGATACCCAAGAGTCCCTTGAGCAGTTGTCTGGATGTGCGTATTATCTCTTTCGCTCAATTCAATTATTCTCGACAGCCCAAAATCAGCTACTTTTGCATCAAAATTTTCATCCAATAATATGTTACTCGTTTTCACATCTCGGTGATAAATAGGCGGCACCGCTGAAGTGTGTAGATAAGCCAGCCCGTCAGCTGTTTGGTAAGCAATGCGTAAACGACGAAGCCAACTCAGGGGGCTTCGCTGCTTCATCTCATATCTATGCAAATAGTCGTAAAGTGTTCCATTTTGAATGTACTCATATATCAACAACGGCTGCTCCAGCTCAACACAGCAACCAAGTAATCTCACTAGACTGCGATGATTTACTTGGCAAAGGATCCGCACTTCATTTAGGACCTGCCCTGTAGCTTTAGCATTTCCGGGCTTGGCCCTCTTGACGGCTATATCTGTACCATCTTCTAATGTTCCTTTGAAGACATCGCCAAAACCTCCAGAGCCTAGGAGATTATCTGGGATGAAGTCGCTCGTTGCTTTCTTGATCTCCTTTCCAGAAAAGGTCTTGGAGGATTTTCCACTGCTGTTGGCATTTAGGATTTCCTCACGTTCTCTGATTAAGGCCTTTATTGCTGCTCTCTTCACATGTACACGCCGTCTATATATTAAGAAGCCTGTAAATGCCAGCAGCGCAACAACACCCGTGGAAGCTGACAGACAAAAAGAGAGTAATGTTTCAAGAGGGATATTATGATATATAGTTTCAACAGTTGGTAATACTAATTAGGGCTCTCTTAAATTACAAGAGTATTACATTCTGGAATAATTTCAATCCTGTAAACATAAATTAAGATTTAAGAAGATGCAAATATACAACTTTTAAAACTTACATCCAATAGCTGGCCTCTTATCCGAGTGAAACTTGCAGCCTGCACCATGATGACACTCTGAAAAGAGTAATTTTTGTCAATCAGTAATGTACTCCAAATGAATCGTAGAGTCTTTAATTTCACAGTTTATAAGTGGATATTACAGAATGACATGATGATTTAAGATGATGAAAAGCATGTCAAGAAGACAAATCAGTTTACATAACATTTATAGTAATATTATTAGCTGCTCTACAACTACTATGAAAAATGACTTGTTAAGTTTTTCAGTATGGATAGGCCAATGTCAAAACAGGCCAATCCTGCTTAAACTGACTAAACCTGTTACCATTTCTAATCTTAACATGGGCTACTAGATTTCGTGTCTGTTTGGCAAACAAGCTGATAAGGTGACTATCGCCAAGAACACACTGGAGTATTTTGACAAGCATTGTTAGACCTCTTGCTAATGCATTAATAGCCAAACTAATACCCCGACCCACACTTGATGTCCAAATATTACGTCTACATTTGATATTATCATGTAAATATTGAATGACGAAAATGCAAGAGAAGGACTAACTTTCACAAAATCCGGTTCCAAGGTCAAAGTAGTAGTTTTTCTTGCAAAAGCATCGCCTTTGGCCTGGCGTGAAAGGATCATGCAAGCACTTGGATAACGGAAGCTCACGGCAGTCGAAAGAGTTATTACAGGGAGGCTGGTGGGGTGGAAAATATGCGATCTCAAGTCCAGGAGGTGGCCACTTGGAAAAGGGCAAACCAGGATCAAGATTAGGGTAACTCTGGTATGACATACAGCCGTCGACATGAATTCGAACAAGATAGGCGTTCTGGGAACCACCGGTGCGGAAGTTGCAGCACATGAGGCCCTTACCGCAAGCTGCTGCTGATGGTGTGTTGTTGATGTAAGTGTGACAGAGACCATTGCTCGAACAATTGATAGGCACCTGTTTTTTCAATCAATAACACCCTTTTAGATCATACTTTCGCTCCACTATGCTGCACATCATTCATAACTTCTCATTCTTAATTGGCTTCAACAACCACACCAACTTGCTCCTAACAAGCTCCAAATTTCAGAAATCTAATACACCACTCTTTTCTTGAGATACGTAAAAGATGTCATCTTGTATAATGTAATTAACTACGTACTCTAGTTTGGGCATATTTTATTACACCAACCAGATACCTTATTGCCTATTCCCCTCTCTAGGTAGTGTCAACTTTTTCTTATACTTATTTTCAACTTAAGTTCAAGTTCAATTTAGTTTAAATCAGAAATTATCATCCGAAAAAAACAAAGTCTTACACATCAATTCCCAAATGTTTGATTGTTCTAGTTTAGCACATGTAAGTTAGAAATATTGAGTTATTAGTTCAAATATTGTTCCAGATTTTTACCAGAAACATTCAATCATAATTTGAGTTTGAGAGCATAACATGTTAGAAAGGGCTTAGCCAAAAAAACTTTAATGTTGTATAAATTAATGGCATTCTGATCAACTACGAACAACAAACCAACCTGCAAGTGCAACAAATTGTCAGTGCAGTTCATGAGAAACACCGTATTGCCGCTAGTGATATTGAAGGGAAGCGAGTCATCCATCTTGAACCCTTCAGTGTTGAAATCTTCAGAGTAACAGGTATCCCGCACCAACGGAGGTGCTTGCATTATGAGCCTTTGCGTATACGGGTTGACAGACGTTATCTTGTACGGCCTGCCATCGACGGAGTCAAAATAAAGTGAGCTTGAGGTCGAGTTGCACCTGAGTTTGTAGAGTGGATCCCCGCAGTCTGGTGCTATGCTCAGTGGGTAAGGCACCGTAGTGTTGCCACACCTTCCGCAGCGCATTGCCGCCTTTGTAGTGTATGCTTGTGTTAGTGAGATTAGTATGCCTAACACAAGCACTGAATGGATTTTCGAGTACTTTTCCATTAGACTGGCAGATGTGATGCTTCTATCTAGTCTAGGCTTCTACTCCTCCAACCACTAGCCTTTTCTTTTTACAAGGCAACCACTAGAGTTTTAATATAGGGATGGGAAGTAGCTAGTATTTTGTTAGGGGTCATCCGTCCAAGTGGCCATTTACTTAATACCACTCTACTATGTTCTACTCCTCCATCCCATTAAACTTTATCACTAGAGTTAACGCACAGCTTAATAAAATAAGTTAAATTAATCAAGTAAAAAGAAAAATAGGTAAAGTTTTTCGTGACACTAAAAAATTGAAAATGAGTAAACTTTTGTGGATTGAAGAGAGTAGGAAAGATCTTCTTACGGAATAATGGAAAAAATGAATTATTTAGGGATGGTTATTGGTCCATACTTACAATGTGGATGTCGGCGTATATTTCATATATATAAAAGGATATTTTCTAACCCAAAATTCATTTTTTATAACTTCATATATACCCCCCTCTATTCCAACAAATATTACATGATTTTTCTTATTTTGAGACACATTTCAAACTTCATAATCCAAATAAAAAAAAACTTTTCATTTCACTCATATCAATTCTTTCTTATATATGTTTCCTACGTACGGTATCATCCTTCACTTCAATCTCTCTCACTTTTTAAGCTCTTAGTACTGTATCAACATAATTCGCACAAACCAATATTTGACAAAGAACTTGATGTGGAAGAAACTCAAATGCGGGTACATCGCAACCTCAAGCTCAAGCTGCTACGGCTCAAATTGAACCATAGCTTGACAATTCAAAGGCTAAAGTACCTCCCAATAATTATAACAAGATTCTTAGGTTGAACAAATCAGGCTACCGCAACATATTAAACTCTATTTGACAGCGTTAGAAAGTTATTACATATCATATTTGTGAAAACTTTGAAAGTCTCGTGCAAATAGAGTTTTAATAATTAAAATCCGTTTACAAATTGCGCACACGACTCCTAAATCTGATAGCTACCTTGTGGCTTGTGCAAATAGAGTTGATAAACCATCAAACATGATTAGTGCATAATATTTGTGCTACCTAAATTAATTTTGATGGAAGTTGTTGGTGATTAAACTTTTTTGTCTTCTTTCATGTGAAGATACGGTGAATCTTGATTGTGTGATAGATAGGATTCTTCTAGTTTTAGATACAAACCTCGTACATTGGGAGTGTTGCAGATTTGAGTATGGCAACTTGATTTAGACGCTACAGAAAGGCAAACAATATTAAGAAAAATCTAGAAGGAAGTGTTAATTGGGCACATGAGTCTTTAAATTGTCAACTTGTGTTCTATTGTTGTGTCCGATCCGATGTATGCAACGTGATCTAAAACCGGCCACCTATACACCAGACAACAACTTATGAGACTGAGAAAGACACTCATCTCATTTATTGGTTTCAGATATAAAGTGCAAATCTATTTCTTTGAGAAAATTTATTTTACCATGCATCCTAAACATGTAGTGATCGATTGTATAAATTGTTTTAAGAAAACGTTCACATGGGCCTCATTTTGTTACCTCCAAAGGTGAGAAGGTTTGATATGTGGAAAATGTTGATTTTTTACACTGAATAGTGAATCTGTCTTCAGAAAACCTTTCGGTTCGAATTCATTCAATTAAGTTCCGTTTAAAAAATTTCAGAATACGGTAAATAGCAGAAATTATACTATTACCAGCGTTAATACTTGGATTTGTAAATTTCTTGATGAGTTCTCCCACTAAATAAAAGAAAAGGGAAAGGTTCGCCTTTTTGACTCACTTAAACACTTGCACCAAAATTTAGTATGGTAACATTTCCCTAAAATTTGCATCGCAGGGGCTCGTGGATCAAGATTGTGCGAAACAGTGGAAATACATTTAGACAAGTTTATGTTTGTTTAATTAAGATGAGATCAAGATCCAAGTCATCGGACTTCGTCAATGCATTCCCCAACCAAGGCCCATTCCATGTCATTTTCGGCGGTTTCCTTATTAAAGCTCTTTTTGGGATTTTCTTTATTGGATCCTGATACTCTAAACTTTTGCATTTTTTATGTTTGTAATTTATATGAACATTATATGTTCATCGAAAAATGAGACATGATGTAATTACAAATTGATATTTAGACTGTCATGAGAATTACTCCTTTAATACAATAATACAATACAAAGGGCGCATAACTTTTAACTATATTTTTAATGAATCTAATTACATAATAAATTCAAATAAGTAGACAATTACATTTTAGACCAAAACATGATTTTTTTTGTTGACTTTTCAATTTTTCAATTTTCCTACCAAACAAGCCTTAACTTTGTACTTTGCATTTTTACTTCGCAAATTCTAATAATTCAATTTTTACCCCTCTACTTTAATAATCATAATTTTTATTAGTTGTAGCTTTACTAATTCAATTTAACTTTAATTAATAATCATAACACATACTACCTCCGTCCAAGAAGAAGCTTCCCATTTTGTTTTGATATCCGTTTTTTGGTCGCAAATTACTCTAAACTCTTATTGAACAAAATAATTTGAAAAATTATATTAAAATATTACCATAACTATACATTTTTAATGTAATTTTTTTACCTTTTTTAACCAACATAATATTAGGAATAATTTACGACCCAAAAAAATCAACAAAACTAAACGGGAAATATTTGACTGGACGGAGGGAGTATTAGTTATTACTTTATTATTCAATTTTAACTTTAATGTTCATTAATTATTTTTTAGCTTTAATCAATAATCACTTTCTTTTATTCCTGCTTCGCAAATCACCTGATTGAGCTAATTTATTCTCTTTCGAATAGAATTATCGTGATGGGTTATCATATGACAAAAATATAATGCATTTATCTAAAGATGAACCATCTAATTAAGAATACAATAATGATATTGGTGAGGTGAAACAAATCTTGTTGATCAGAAGAAAAATTAAAGAAGAAAAAAGAGACATGTCTTAATGAACTTATATGAAAGTAAAAAGTAGGGTGGAAATAAGACTAATGAAACAAATTTGTTGAACTAAGCATATATAACAAGGAGAGTAGCCATGAATCAATTTGTTTTTTTTTTCTTCTTCTTGCATCAGCAAATTAAAGTACATAATAATCATCTAAACATGTTCCCTATATATGGCTCGAAGTCGAACCCTTCTACTTGAAATTGTCTACTCAACTTTGATGAAGTAGGTTTGCTTCTAATTATTTTGCCATTCAAACAAAAATAGATTTGCTTCTAATTGATGTGGTTCAGATGTTAAATTGTGTTCTAATCTTTGTACGATTAGTGGAAAGTCTTTTAAATTTGTGTTTTTATGACCGAAAGAAAAGAAAGAATAAATATAGAGTCTTAAGGTTATGAAATGAAAAGAAAAGAAAAGAAAGACTAGTAAAATTTTACTCTTAATGGTATGAAGTTAAGATAATATGTTTATACTAGTGTACATGAAAGAACAAATGTACAAATTATGATGTAGTTTGAAATAATGAAATGTACATTATTGACTTACAATATTATTATTTTAGTGAAGAAGAAAATGAGAAAATGAAAAGAAATAGAGATTTTGAAGTCTACTTTTTAAAAGTTAAAGTTTTTAGAACTTAAAATGAATTGTAATAAACTTTAAAAATTGCATTTAATCCAATTATTAAGTAGTGTTTGGCTCTTAAAGTTTTCGTTGACTGTTTAGACTTATTTGTAATTGATTGTACGTAAAAGTTCTCACTACGTAATACTTAGACTAAAAGGGTTTATTTTGAGAGTGAGGCCACTAAGAGGGTACTAGACTGATATTTTCCCTATTACAAATCTATACAACTTAGTAGAATGACATATACGTGATTATTACATTCAAAAAAAATATTTTAAAATTAGAAAATAATTAATTAATCAAAATCGGGAGAAAGAAATATTTAAATAAGGGCAGATTACATGTACTATTCTTCTTAGATTACGTAATTACACGTAAATTATGTTAGATGAAACAATCCTAAATAATTACATACAAATCCTAAATCTTGTTTTTAAAAACAATAAATAAGATTTAGGATTTGGATGTAATTGTTTTATCTAACAAAACTAGGAAGAAAAAAATGTGTCTGGGGAGGTAGATGTAATAACCTTTAAATAACAAATGAATCTAGTTATCAACTTATTACTAAACATATACATATGTATATACTATGAGTAGATTACATCTGACTACTCTGATAGAGTTTTCAATTACATTCTAGTCCCTGTTAATCAAATAATTATATCTAAGTCCCTATTATATATACTAACACAATTACATCTGGGTCCGCGATCTTGACTTTTTGGCGAAATAAAAGCTGGAAAATTGTCGGATTTTTTCAGGAGCCAAACAACCTTAATTTTTGGGAAAATTACTCAAACATACCTCCATGTGACGCGCTTTCACATTTTTGACCCTCTTACTCTAACAATATCGAATAAGTTACAATTCCGGTATAACAATTACATTTTAGTCCAAAAATTCAAAAACTTGAATTCCCTCCAAACAGAGACTAGTTAATGTATTAAAATGCAATTTACAACTTTAACTTATATCAAAATAACCCCAAAACCCTCATCTTC
>JAYMSL010000626.1:0-22321 GCA_036897195.1 Plantago coronopus
TAGTCTTATTTTAGTTTTTTCTGATGCGGGTAATAAACGTGTATAAATATAACGGGTACTAGGTTGGATGCGGGCATAACAATTATTCGGGTCGGGTACGACTTTTACATATAACGGGTACGGGTTGGTTGCTAGCACCCGTACCCATATAGTTTAAATGGGTATTCAACCCATTGAATATTTTAATGGTTGGGTACAACCCAATTACAATCCTAGATAAAAGTACATATAGAACCAGCATAGCAGGAAAGAAAACACCCATCAGACTGCCATCAATGTACCCACATCCAACAAGAATAGTTAGCTCAAGTTCGTGGACCAAAGCTGAATCTCAGTGAGCTAGTATCGAATTTCAAAACCACAAAGGTCATCATACGCAATGTGACAAGATCAATTTTTCACATTTATGCTTCCGGGGCACTGGTTTAAAATGGATGAGTTCTTAAATCTTAACTGAGGCTACTGGTTTAAAATGGTTTCAAATCGTCGAGGGGAAGAATTGTTCGTCAAATCAATCGGAACCTGCAGAGTGCAGACAATACTAAGGAAAAAGGTTTATCTTGCACACAACAATTTATTGTATTTACATAATCCAGATTTATAGAAACCAGGATAATGCAAACTTACAGGCTCACAGTAAGTCCAGTCCGGAAGAAGATACAAGATACTCTTATAATAAGTTTTAACCTAGTTTAACTTTTAGATCTTCTCTTAAGTTCTATATTTCTATATAAATACGTCAACTCTACAATTGATAGATAACATCATCACACACATACACAATCACGGACCCCTACAACAGTAAATCTTATATTATACCTCAGTAGGAACCATACTCCAACATCTCCCAGCTAAATGGCCGGAACACAAACAGGACTTGAGGCGAGCTCTTGAATAGAAGGGCAACACAGACACACACAGCTGCTATAGCCAACATCGAGAGCATAACAGGCTTGTACACCAGAGTACGACTGCCAGTCCTATAGCCCAGCTTCTTGTCACACACACCACAGGGCTGTGAAATACGGGCTGTTTTGGGCCTTGTGATCTCAAAGGTAGAGACTTCATCTGGCTTCTCATTCATGCTCATATCTGAATACGGCTCTGATATGTCAACAATTACATGTCCGGAAGATGACAGTCTCTTGTTCATCTTCCTCTGAACGAGGTGAATATAAGAATAGTGCCCTCTCAGTCGAGCATAATCTTCTGGAGTAAATCCTGCACTATCACGAGAACTTTTCCATGCTGCTATTCCCACCTGCAAAAAAAAGGCATGAACTCCTCAAAGGGGGTAATTACACAACTTCTCGTGTTTGGACAACTACAGGACTCACTTAGCAAATAAACTGTGTATGATTTCTGTTTTCTTTTTTTTTTTTTGCACACCACATGAACCAAGCTTTGGACCAGGATCGTACTATGAAAATCTTTATTAATATACCAAATAAAGCCCATTTCAAATAAAATAAAATTATCTTTGACAAACTGAAGAAAGATTTCAAGGGTATTTCCTGTCATGTAACAGAAAGTAGCTCATGAACGTGTCACATAATAAAGAGGATGCTTTGCATGATGTCTTAACTACAAGGAAAATTGCACAAACATTCGCCGATGTATGACTTGTTCATACAGAATGTTTGAACTTTCTGTATGAACAAGTCATACATTGGCAAATGTATGTGCAGTTTTAAAAATAGCTGAATAGCTAAAAATTGGCTTTGTTTTTGCAACAAAACGTAGACCAGATAACTCACAACTGTATCTAATTCTTTACAAATCAGTGAACAGAGCTCATTTACTGTTTTTTTTTTAAAAAAAATCCAGTAATTTATACTCCATCCGTCCGCTAGAAAGTGTCCCATATGCTTTTGTGGATAGATTTTTAGTCAGTGAGTTTTATTGAGATATAGTACAAGTAGGGTATATTGGAGTAGTAAATGAACAATAAAGTAGTACAAGTGGGGTTGAATTGTGGTAGTATATTGATATATAGTACAAGTGCGTAGGAATGTGTGATTTAAAAGTAATATTATTAAGCGGACCCCCAAAATGGCAAAATGGGAAAATGGTGGACTTCCTGGCGGACGGAGGGAGTAGTTCTTTTACTGAATGTAATGAAATTTGGAGTGATCGGTTAAAAGTGTCTACATGAGAATCTGTAGAGTATTTGCCAAATGTGTTCTACAAATTACTGTTACGAATGCTTAATTTTCAGAAGAGAAGGAAAAAACTATCAATGCAAATACTAAAATCTCTTGGTTTTCGGAAAATAAGCTCAAAGTTCGTCTGCAAAGGAGTTCAAATCCTCGAACAACATAGTATGTCAGGAAAATAGAACAGTATAAACGAACTAATTTGCAGAGTATTCTATTAACTATTTTTAATTTGCGCTTTGCCGCTTAAAGAAATAAGGATATTTTTAATTTGCTTAGTACTCTAATACGTTAAAAACTTAAGAGGGGCAAGCTAAAGGTTACCTTTCCAGGATCATCAATTAATACATCCAATATCTCATCCGACCCATCTCTACCAGCTGCAACATGAAGTGGTGTCAGACCTCCAGGCCCAGCAAAATCTGGTCTGAACAAGAAACTCTGCTCTGATTCGATTAAGGATTTGTACTCCAAACTTAGTTCATCCACTATTTTTTCAGGGACATATGTTAACAGCATTGACACCAGAGATTTTGAATTCCTTCGCACTGCACGGTGGAGCAGACCAATCTCGGACAAAGCTAACTTCAGAAAAGGTTGCTCTTCGCCAGTCACAATCCCGTGGAAAAGAATATCCAGGAGTTTCTTCACAACAGCACACCAATCACGATCCATAGAGAACTCAATGAGATGCTTAAACCGTTCAAAAGAATATAGAGCCAAGTTAGGATCCCCATGTTCAAATCTAGAACTTGATTGAAATTTATGGAGAAGCCATCCCAATTCGTGTATAAACTCCATGGCCTGGTTTCTTGCATCAGATTTCCTGTTTTCTTGCTGTAATATTTCTGTTTCCGTTGAATCAATTTCTTTCTCTAGCATACGGATCTCAGTGCAAACATCGTCTTCAGCAACTATGAAGGGAAAGAAGCTGTTGCTGAGACCATCATCATCAACCTGCATAATTTTAGGGGTACTATCGGGTTAAAAATAGATAAAATTCCAGTGATCTGTTGAAGTGATGGGTCTGGGACACTTTATTATGCTGTCCGAAAATATCAATTTCCACCAGAAAAGTTCAGCTGGAGTAATTCCAAGTGAAAGCATGAATGCATTGGTATCAGTCACCATGTATAATATAAACACAATATTAGTATTCAATGGTGAATAAACTAACTGGATGTACAATGTTGTGTTGAAAATAAAGCCCATGCCATACCACATTGCTTTGCAATAATACTGTACTCCACATATAAACAGGCCAGACCAAATATAGAAAGTAACAGAGACTATCCAAGTATCCATATATTCATATATTCATAACGCCACTAATGTTTTGGCCTATCCAAGTATCCATATATTCAGGTGCGGCCATAAATAAGATCTTTTAACAGGATGAGGGCCAATTTAACAATATGTGAATTGGGAAAAAGTTTAATGTCATTACCTCAATAAAACCTCTTCCATTAATTGCAGGGATAGTACATGAGAAGTTAAGAAATTGGACACCATGCCCCTCGGGACCATCAGCATGCTCCACTGACTGGCTAGTAGCCTCAAGATAATTTCCTTCTAGAGCAAACAGTAACCTGGCAAGCAAAAGGGACGTTTGTTACCAGTACTACGTTAATGTTCATGCCGGATTTTCAAATACAAAAACAGAATTAACTATGCTTCGGGCAAGGATACATGGACTATCATTACACACAAGTGACATGGAAAATCACAACAAATACCTTGTTGAAGGTCTAACTAAATTATAGCCCTTGACAACGAACTGAGCTCCCTCAGAGGAAGGCACGGCAATGGGCTTGACACTCAGAATTGTACAATTACTATCATTTCTAAAGGGCGAAGATGCATCAACAACCAACCTACCTGCATCATTATTTCAAATAAACAAACAATTATACACTTCATAATACATTTACCCAGAACATTTTAATCCATATATGACATCATTGAAGATGATAGTAAGAGGAAGACAATTTGGAGAAGCAGACCATCATAGACAAATGCCATCTGATTTGGAACCCTGATATAGATCCACCCAGTACTCCAAAAAGTGACATCATCACAGAAATCCAGAAGCCTACTCAGACTAGTCTTCAGTTCATAAGATAGCTGAAATAGCAATTTGATTTTGTTCATTAAAGAGCTCCATGAGTTTAGTAGATAGTAAGTGTTAGAAATCAAACCTCCTCCCAAGCAGAATCTGATTGACGAAGATACATTGTCAAAACTACACAACCTGGCCTAATGTAGCTCTCTATGTCAGTTGGGCTGTGAGACAACCAGTCAAAAATCTGTACATTGATTGAAATAATTAAAGCATCAGAGCGAGAGATAAGAGAATCACTAAATCTGGAAACAGAGATCGTGATATATGGGCTTGCAAATTGCAATAAGATATTCAAGTTGTTAAACAAAGGTGAAACCAGCAAGTACCTGAGATCGTAAAACGATGGGAAAATCACTTGGTTCTTTTCCAAATAACTTGAAAACAATGCGATCCGTTCGACTCTGCAGCAATATAAATCAAAGATAAATGGGAAAGCAAAATGAATTTCATAGCAAGACTGAAACACCAGGTAGAACATTCTAATTGAAAGTATTACTTTGCCCCCATATTGCATAAGAGTAATTCAGGCCAACATCTGAAACATCAAACTTTTACTGTTTTACATAATAAATGTGATACGACATTGCCCCAAACACTTCACAAGTAGAATGCGCTGAATTAATTTCTATCATGCTATTGATAAAGATGCCAATAGTTCACTAGGTTTTTTTGCTAATCGTGGAGTATTAAGAACATCAAGAGAGTATGACAAGTAAATACAATAGTTGACTAGCAGTCGACTTCCCGGATGTATTCCATTTATGGGATCGTTAGCAAAACAAAGAAGTAAGAGTTTGTCAAGACTTACATGCCTGCACATAATTTGCTGCCATATTTGAAATACAGTGGTGAAGTCCCAACTTTTGATGAGCTTACAATTTACACTATCCTTCATAAATGTTTGTATGATGAGCTTACAATTTACACTATCCTTCATAAATGTTTGTATGAAGTCATTGCAAATGGAATACATGGGGATGTTCGATACGATTTCACCAAAAAGTAACACAAAGTAAGAAAAATCATCTAAGACACCACACAGACTTCTTAGCTTGTAACATAGAAACTTTTTCATGAATCATGACATAAGATCCCCAATTCATCTTGCGCTTCATTGAATGGTAGTAATTTGCATTCATGATTTCAGAATCATGCAAAGAGGATATAATTAAAATGAAACTTAGAATATTTGCAGAAAGAACATGTATGGCAATGTGAAGTGATACCTGACCATCACCACTAGAGCTGGAAGGTGATTGTGCAGAGGCTGAATCCGAGTTCCCACTAGTCTGCGGAGGACTTGACTGACGAGATTCTTGTTGCGCCCAGGACGGACACTCGACTGAAACAGTTCTAAGATCCAAAGGACCAGTTGATCTTTCTGTATCATCCATGCCATCGTCAGAATCAACATAGACATCATTCAGATCAAAATCATTCAGTTTACTCCTTCCACCAGAAGTCTCCCTTTCTTCAGAATAAATTTGAGAAGTAGCATGCACAGGTACCATGATATTCGGCCTTTCAGATGTTACGACTTGTAGTTCCTCATCCTTTCTCGGCAATTCATTAGGACAATGTCTTTTACCAAGGGATCCATTGGATAGTAGCGTGGCAGCTAGCTCCGAGTTTCCCAACAAATTTAGATTATTGATAAGACTATGGGATCCTTGACTAGCAAGGCTTTTCAGTAGATGAGAAAGGAGATCCTGATCGTCAGTCTGGTTTGACTTATTTGCTGCAAGTGACGAATTTCATGGATCACATATCAACTTTTGAGTTCATAAAGATGTAAAATGCAAGAATAACCAATCGTAACAAAATATGCATATCACTTGTCATTAATTTATTTGGCTTACAGTGCATATTGGAGAGTATCTTCAGTACCGTCATCAAGAGATAACTACTCGTCTGGTTATCATTCACAACGCCACTGCTATTATTATTAACACTTTCAGGCTGCGGTTTCCTCCTCCTTTTGTTGTGGCCGGCTAAACGTCTGCGGCAACTTCTCTTCCCTTCATCGAACTCTTGAAGGGAATGAAATCTGCCAACGTTCACAAACTTTATCCATAGAATACAATCTAACAAATCACTAAACCAAAAGTTATCCTACAGCAGGCACGGAGTTAAAAGAAACTGATTGTCCAAACTCCAAATTAATAAGGGTATAGTATCAAAGAATTCCATCGCAATGACAGGCTCCAACTTGTATCATATCCATATAATTAAGAAAATCAAAGAATTCCAACTGAACTAGAATTCCCAATTAGTACTTTATGATCCATAGAACTAAACCTATAATACTGAGGACATGAAATTAACAAATCCCAGCCCTGATCTAAAATCTGAAAGTCCCAGAAACCAAATCTCAGCTATTGGAAAAGGAGTAGAAAGAAACCTGCTACACTGCTGGCAGAAACGCTGCATCTGATTAGCAACAAGTGCCTTAGTAGCCTTAGAATGAATCTCACAGACCTTATGACGCCTGTGATAGTCCTTAGCCTTACTCAGATCAGCAGCACATCCCTCAACCTGGCAAACAGCTCGATTTGGGTGGCTCTGTCCCGCCAATTTGGTCTTCTTTCCAGCCCCAAATTCACCTCCCAGATTCAGACTAAGATTATTAACATTATTATCGTTGTTGTTGATATTGGGTTCAATAGCATTCGCCCTCCGCTTCTTCTCCAAGTCCCTGACACCATTATGAGGTCGGATCAGCTCTTCGGAGCAGGAGGAAGAGCTGTTGGACTTGGAGGAAACACCATTAAGAGTAGTAGTGGTAGTTGCAGAAAGAGGAAACAACTGCTTGCTGGTCCTGGTGGTGGGATTGTTATTCAGAGGCGTAGCAATGAAGAGATCACCATCCCACTTCCAGTGATTTGGGTCCCATTCAACAGAGGAATTGGTTGTGGTTCTCCAGTCGTAGTATTGAGCTGCTTCACCTCCGAATCTGGCAGCAGCCGTCTCCATAATATCTCTAGAAACACACCAGGATCAAATTCTTAAATTAAAAAGAAAAAAAAAGGTTAGGAAATAAGGAAGTTTGATTGATTGATCATTGAAGTGAGCAGAAGAAGAAGAATCTATTGGCGTTGGTGTTGTTACAGATACAGAGTGAGTGGAAGAAGAGAGAGAAGGAGAAGGGGAGAGAATAAAGTAGGACAAGTTGGGGAGGGTGGCGAAAGGTGCGGATGGGATAGTGGGTATGGTGTGGGTGGGATATCAATGTCCAAATTGAATTGGGTGAATTTTGTGCTGAAATGAAAATGTGGAATTTGTGATGACTGATGATAGATAGTAGAGAGGATAGATGAAGAAGAAGAAGATGAGAGACATACAGAGACAATATAGTACTGCTACTTAATTATTGCTGCTGCACCTTCTCTCTCTCTCTCTCTTTCTTGCTTGCTTGTAGTATTCCTTTTCGTTTGTGCTGTCCAAACCGAATGGTGTGGAAGTGTGGACTCTGTACATTGTACTGCTCTACTTTCTAATTGGTCCTTTCTCGGTCATCCTTTCGTCTAGTCTCTTGTCAAACTTACCTTTTAACCTTCTCATCACTCATGTTAAAGGACCCGAGCCTAACCGAGTATTTTGATACTCTTAACCGAGCATCAGCTCGGCTCGTTAACAAAAACGAGATATAAATTAAGCTCGAGTTCGAACTCGAGCTCGAAAAAATAATGAGCATTAACGAGCTTTTTTCGAGGTTTTTCGAATCTTAACGAGTTTTTTCAATATAAAAAGGCTTACCGAACTTTATCGAGCCGGGTCGAGCTCGACTCGTTAAACTACCGAAAATAAAACGATGCTCGAGCTCGGCTCGTTTATTTTATCGAGCGAGTCGAGCTCGAGCCTTAACGAGTCGAGCCGAGCCGAGCCCTCGGTAAGGCTCGGCTCCCATAACATCACTACTTCTCATCACTCTTAATCCTATACTCCCACACTCGACTAAATTCATGTTCGATTCAGTTGAGAGTTCAGTTAAGGTCTGTTCCATTCAGTTCAGTTCAAGTCTGTGTGGTACAAATTTAAGACTGAATTCAGTTCAGTTCAAAAAATTTCAGGTGAATTAAACAGGACCTAAAGCCGTGTACAGATCACCTTAATTTCAGGTGTGTTCAGTTCAGATGTCCTTAGTACAAATCTATACTTGAACAGAGCCTAAATAAAAGCTCTCACAATTTTGCGGAGATTTTGGCATTGAGTTATTCTTAGGGAGCTAAATTAACCTCTAACTTAATACTACATTGATTATTAGCTTTGTCACTGAGTTAGGTCTCATTTATCTCACTTCAAAACTTCGGTTGCTATTACTGAACTAAGGAAAGTCGATAATTCTAAAACTTAATCGAGTGTCAATCAGTCTCTTAGTTTTATCCAGGATGATTTAAATATACATTTGTGCGTGTTTATAATGTCTTTCTAAATATATTTTTAAAAAACAATGGTGGTATAATTGATACTATAATATTATACTCTTTCACACTGTGTGATAGCTGGAAGTCTCTCAAAATAAAACTGCAGTAAATTGTGAGCTAGCACTTGCATTACAGAGCTTGAAGGTACCACAGCCGTACAAAGAAATACTACATCCGTTCTTTTACAAGGTTGACCTTTTTCAAACTTTGACCGTAAGATTACTCCCAAATCATAATGTATAAAAATGTAATAAAATTATGTTTTATAAGTTTATCTAACTACTTTCATAATATATTTTTTAAATATTTTTTTATTGTATAAGTTTCGAGTAATTCGTGGTCAAAGTTCGAAAAAAGTCAAGCCTGGAAAGGTTGTAAAAGGACGGAGGGAATATGCTTTAGGTAATAAGAGAGAATAAGAAGGAGAGTTGCTAATTTTTTTTTTTTTTTGAGATAAACTATTACAATTACAATGGTTTTACAAATTTCTAACTAATAATCAACGTAATGCTCTCAAAGCCTCAATATGGAGGAAATAATCACCCATTGCGGGGATCGAACCCATGACCTTTTGAATCAGGGATGTCTCAGCTAACCACCACTCGGCTACAAATATTTTGACAAGAATTGCTAATTAAGTATCTAAATCTTGATTAGGACTACTATAATTATGAAAATCTATGAACAAAAGGCAGAATGAGAGCTCTAGGTCCAGACATAGTAAGGATTGACAGACTGAGAGCTCTAGGAGAGAAAAAAATCCTCTCTCAAGATTCGCGTGAAACTAGGTCATCGAAAAATCTAATTTCGAACTGGAGGGCTGAGCCGCCTCTCTTCACTGTCAACTTGGCCTTCTCTCCCCCATACATGGCCGCAGAATAGGTAGGTATGGCTGAACTGAGAGAGTCATCCCGGCAGAGTAAGCAAGATGCGGTAATTCCGGCCAAACCACCTCCGTCGCTGGAGGAAACCACCACTGCAAAAGCTCGAATTCTGCAGAGGAAGACCAAACACAAGATTGATTCATCCAATTCGACTGAAGGTGTTGCTGTTACGCAAATTTAGGATGGAATCGATCAGAATTTACACAAAAATTCCAATAGTCAGGACGCAGTTACTGAAAGAACCGAGATTTGTTCGAATACGTTACAGGAAAATTCAAAGAAAAATCCAGTTGCTGATCGACTTGATGTTTCTGGGCATCCAGGCGGTCTAAGGGTGGATTCAACGTTCGATGGTTGTGCAGCTGCTCAGACAAGGGTTCAACCGCGACGGGCTGCTGCAAAAAAATTAGGAAAAATCCTTGTTCATCAAACTCCCAAGATTCACAAGAATTTCAAGAATCTGATTAAGAAAGCATTGGAGAAACCAAGATTCAGATGGTGGTTATGAGGCGGGTTCTGATTGTTTGACTGATAATTCTGATGATGATTCATTACATGATTTCGCTAAGTCTGCAAATATGGATTTAGACCCAGGTTCTGATAATACCAAGATTGTCCAAGAACATCAGGAAGAATTGATACAAGATAATCAAGAAAACCAAGATTTGGTTCGAGAGCAGGATGGTTTAGTTGAAGATTGGGATTCCGCAGATGATGAATGATCTGACCATGGTGAATCTACCACTGGTAGTGCAGGTGAGCAGCTTGTTGCAAATTCCCCTGCACCTCAGCATGGTGCAGGGCGGGCAGGTACTGCAGTTGCGCTTGTTGTTGTGCTTCCTGCAGCGCCTGCTACTGCGACTGTTGTGTAGATAGCTCGACAGGGTTTGATTGCAGGAGATGACGCAGCTCCAGTTGCACACCCATCTGTACCTGCCAAGAAAGCACAACCCTTGTGTTGATGTGATTAAAGGGAACCGTACGAATGCAGTTGCGTTGAGCATAGACTATGTGTCACTGCAAGATGTGGATGGCACAATACAAGTTTCGATTAATGAGATGGATGAACAACCCGAGGTAAATTTATGGTCTAAAACGCTAGTTTTATACTCTTTGGGGCCTTCCATGTCAATGAATCAAGTTAAGTAGTTTATTACTCGAGTATGGTCGAAGGTTTCGATGTCGGGGATTTATTATAATGAAGATGATTATTTTCTGCTGCGATTTACTACCAAGGATGACTATGATACAGCTTTGATGAGTGGCGTTTCAATGATCAATAATGCCCCTCTGTTTATGATGCCATGGTCTGCTGAGTTCCAATTTAATCGAGATAAGTTCAAGTATGCGCCTATCTGGTCAACTTTCCTCAGCTACTAAGTTGCTTGTTTGTTCCTTTACATTACCAACTGAACGAGCCATAGACTAGCTAGTTAGTCAAAATAGAAAACTTCAGTTTCATTTCATCGGCCAAGTATTTTAATTTATTTTCCACGTACATGTGAAAATTAAATATGTTAAATAAATTTGGGATATATTGTATTGAGCCAACCCATACCGACTGAGCCCAATCATTAGGGTTGACATTATTACCCGTAGGTTCCACAAATCAACACATGCCCTTCATTGTGCACTTTGTCCCCACTCTTACATACACTAGAATACTGCTGCAATTTTTGAGTTGACTTTTATGAAAATAGGTTAGGTACACCTTTTTGTATGAGTAGCAATCTCAACTCATTTAAACTCACAAAAACTTTTGGGTGTTACGTTCTCCCCTCTTAAATTGTGTCACACCCTTGTCGCGCCTTATCCCCTCCAACCAATCCTACTAGGGTGGATTGTTGGTTTAGGCTTGTCGGATAGTGTTCCAAATTTAGAGAGGTTAATTGAATTGAAAACGTCACACATACCACAATGAAGTGTATCTTCTAAAAAGTTTCTCACAACACACATGAGTGAGGAAACAATGTGAGGGAATGATACATGAGCAGTGTAGGGCTGTCAATAATAATTTTGATCCAAAAACTCGATTCGGATCCGATTCTGATTTAATGGATTCAAACCAAGTTAAAACCATTTAAAATTAACTCGAGTCAAAACCGATCCAGAACCATTTGAATCCATGAGCTACTAAATGACTTTGTTAGATCCACTGATTGACTCATATTGAAACAATTTCTTCTAAAAAAGACGTAAAGAGAGACCGATTTAAGCTTATATTAGTGTAATATGTGTGTGGTTTTGAGATCATTTAAATTCAATATGTAATATTAGTAACTTAGGTACACAATAATTTTGGACCCGAAGTGAGTCAATATTGGATCTCGGATACGATATATTTTAGTACCAAATAAATTAACTCATATAGGATCTAAATAACTTGTAATCTAAATCAATAATAAATTTATTTGAATCCGATTCAAAACCTAAAATTTACATCCCTACACCGGTGTATTACTCAGGGAGCAACTCATAAAGTGTCAATCCAAAAATGTTAATGTACTATATTAATGATTGACTCGTTTTAATTAAAACAAACGATGTTACAATTAATTATACATTTTTGGACAATATTTATAATATAATAAATATTAGATGGGTGAATGGAAGAATCTATCCATGAAATAAGAAATTCAAGTTCCCACAATAGCACATGGCTTGGTCTTAAAAGACATTAAGAACGAACATAAGGCCATAACTCCATACTAAAATGATATTGTGATTTTTTTTTTTACTTATGTAGCTACACATATTGAATGTTTGACATTGTGGATGAAGTATAAGTAATGTAAATATACTAAACACGAAACAATTTAAAATGGACAAAGATAGTGAAGAACATTTTTTTGTTAACTTAAATATTGGTAAATATTAAGTAAACTCATATAATGTTATTAAGTACGTAGATACAAAAACTCGTAAGAAAACGTTTAAGAAAACATATAAACTTTACTTTGATTAGAATATTAACGATATAATTACAAACATTGGGATTTTGATTAATATCATTAGTTTATTTTATGTATGTCATTAGAAGAAGAAAAATACATTTAGTTAAAATCATTAAGATTTACTTGAAAACATCGTGAATTTATTTAATAATCATTTCGTAACACAAAACATTATCTATTATATAGCCGCAAAGTTTAAGAAATACAACAAATTGATGGAGTAAATATAAAAAATAACTTGAGTAGGTTGTTTTATGGTGATGTGTGCGGTGATAAAAAGTAATATTGATGTAAAATAATGTTTTAATGTGTGAGAGCTAGCTTCCTTATTTATAGATTGATTGACACTCGGTTATGTTTTAGAGTTATCGGGATTTCTTAATCTAAAATAGTAACTAGAGTTTTCTTTTGAAGAAATAGTAACCAGAGTTTTGAGTATATAAAAATAGGCTACATGTCTTGTCGCTAACCCAATGCCAAAGCTAAATTCTACTCTAGAACTCAGTTAGGGGCTTAACCCATCTCCCTAACCGAGTGCCAAACACTCCATTAATAATTACTAAAGTTATGTGAGACACTCAAAAATGAAAAGTGGGTAAAATTTTGTAAGACGGAGTGAGTAACATCGATTCATCTATTTTCTTAAAGTTATAAACATCTGACGAAGTGACGAGTATTCGTGTAAGGCTATCTCCAGCAGTTTAACCTCAAATTGGGGCCCAACTCTGCCACGTCGGCATTCCACTAAATCTCAGCCTCTACTCAGCTTCAACACAAAAATGTGCTCCAGCAGTTCAGCCTCACATTTATATTTCTTTCTCCTTTCTTTCTTAAATTTCACTTTTACAATAAATTTATAAAATTTAAAATACAATAGCAGTGAAAATCAAAACTCAAAATACAAAAGGATAAAATATTGCACTATATTTCTAGTCGTTAACTCTCAAATATATCACTGGTGATCCTTGTGGGCGAGACATTTTAATGTTTAGTCCACACTTGTACATACTTATACATAGATAATAAAATTTTGCCGTTTCAAGAAAAAAAAAAAACTCTCAAATATATCACTATACATGCTAAAAGTAGAATTGAAAAAATATTTAATATATGTAGAATCATATAAAATTAAAAAATGGAAGAAAAATATTTAAGATATAAAACCATATAAAATTGAAAAAAGGGAAAAATAACTAGTAGGACGATCCCTGCTCATATAGACCAGAATCAATTCACCAAACCGCTGCTCTACTACAGCCTCAAATACAATATGAAATACTAAAATGTAGAAATAACAACGTAAAAACAATAAAAAAAAGTGATTAATTGGTGAGGCGCGCCTCAACGTTGAGCTCCTGCTGGAGCAGCTGAGCAGGGCTCAACACTTTCATTGAGCTGCTGGAGATAGCCTAAGTAAAATGATAATATTCTTAACTAATTGTCGTTTTATCTTATAATATACACTATATTTAACGGATATATGTAATTAAACCACCGATATTCCCAGTCGTACATATATATAATATATATAATATTCATCATCAAACTATCTCTAATAATAAGTATTATAGTAATATTTATTCCGTGCTTGTGTACACCGTTGTAGGGAGCTTTTACGGTAACCTTGGTCGGCTGAATTACGTGGGATAAAGCGCCCTGCTAATGATGCGGCAGACATCCTAGCCCGACGTATCCTTCATGAGCTGGAACCACTTCTCCTTTGGAAAGATCTTCCTACTGAATTTGTTTTTATTTTACGTAAAGACATGTAATAACTTTTTAAGTTATTTAATTTTCTTCCTTATAAAAAAAATAAAATAAAAAAATAATAAATAGAGGTAACCTCGTAGATTTCCAAAAGTTGAGCTGGAAAGTTTGTAATATTACGGTGATTATAAAAAGAGAAAAGAGAATGAAAAA
This sequence comes from Plantago coronopus, assembly GCA_036897195.1. Classification (NCBI taxonomy): domain Eukaryota; kingdom Viridiplantae; phylum Streptophyta; class Magnoliopsida; order Lamiales; family Plantaginaceae; genus Plantago; species Plantago coronopus. The sequence continues at coordinate 14,461 of JAYMSL010000626.1, forward strand.
GAAAAGGTCTCAAGTGAAGACTAGAGTCCAAAATGACGACTTTGTATATACACAATTTACGGTAATAAACAGAACTACACAAGGGAAGGAAGAAAGGCTCATTGCATTGCTCTCCGCGTTTATCGCCGGCTTCGGATTCCGGATTTTTTCTCTTTCATTTGTCTTAACTCACACTCACAAACTCACTCACACTCACAATCTCAGCTGATCGCCATTTACAGGTTTGCTTTCGTTTCGCACCATTTTCCTCCATGATCTACATTGCATCACTTTCCCCTTTCCTTGCACAATTCTTACTCAATTGCTTCTTTTATTTACCTGCTACTCTCAATCTGCCCTGCAATTTTCAGATCTGTTATGTTTATTATCATTATTTGCCCCTACTTTATGTACATACAGCTGCATACAGTATGCTACGACTAACTGGATTGTAGTTTCCGATGCCACTACTAGTATCAACTTAACTTTATTGGAATTTAGCTTCCAAGCATTTGTAAGCTGTACGACCCATAAATGATGTAGTTAATAATCGGAAACGGAGTAACTCGATCAGTGTCAAGTGATCCCTTTCTGTGTAATTGGATTGTTTCATCAACATTTGTAAGGTCTTGTATAGCTGATGAAAACTGTATAGGATATAGTTTACATTCTTAATGATCATAATTCATAAACACTTTGGTTCTTTATTGCTTACTGGATTTTGTTTCTAGTACTTAATGCCGCGCATGTCTTCATTTGCTGAATGTTATGCGCAGAATACTCGGTTACTATCTTTAGGTTTTGCTTCTAGTTCCGTTATATGGATCCCGTTCTCATGATTATTGCTGTTTTCGTTACCTATTTGGTATGCTGTTTACCTAATAGAGTACCAACTAGGGGCCTGCCGGAACTGTCTTTGTGTTTTTTTAATTGAATAAGCAATTTCTTTCAAACCGTGTTTTACACTGGGAGTTGTTAATTTCATTTGAATAAACACCATTGACAGATTTTGCGCTTTCTTGTATCCAACTAACATTGTGTTCTGGTCTTGTAAGTTGTGATTATTAATAAATAAGATGATTGTATTCTTTTTAAACATTCATTGTTAGTCATTGCTAGCTTTCTCTTCTTTGCTGATAGGATAAACAATTACGTCAGTTGCTGAGGAAGTGAGGAGGAGAAAAACACTATGAGTTGTTTTGGCTGTTGCGGAGAAGACGACTTTAGTAAACATGCTGACGGTGGAGGTCAATATGCAGTTAAACACTCAGCTGGTAAATTTATAAACCAAATTTAGTTGTTCATGTATGAGTGAGGAAAACAAAAAGTTTGTTACTGTTGTGTGCATTTTATTTTAATTTGATTGCTCGCATGACTGTGATAATGGAAATATGGAATGTAGTATAGGTTTTCGCCTCGTCGACATGATTGTTCTCTAAGTCAAGTTACATCTTGCCTGCTTAGTTGAACATCTTAACTTAAGATATACAAAGTTTCTTCACGAATTCCTTTAATTTGCTCTGCTTTAGGATAATTGGATCTTACTAATGAGTTCCTTTCATGATTATACTAGTATTATTGACATGCTGATCCTCGCGTGTAGTGTTAATCCATTACTTTCATGATATATTATGAACTCAGTTTCAATTTGATATAAGATTATTTCAGCAAAATGTATATAAGAATATTCAATCATAAAGTACATAATGGACTGAAGACTACGTATTGCTAAATATTTTTAAGTTTTCCAGATGCTCAATGGTCACTCCACTCGAAGTTAACTTCATCTATTCGTAATTTAGAATATCTTTAAAACTTAGATTAACTGATTAAGTACAGGTAAAAGTAACAGTTATTTAACAGAGAGGGGAAGAAAAGAATACAAAATTGTAACCACCACTTTTTTAGTAGTGATAACTACTTGAGTGACTTTGCTTAGGATATAGTAGTAGAAGATAATAAGTGTTCTAAAATTCTGACTCAACAGGATCCATTTAGTGTGTTTATGCATGCAAGCTACTTCTGTCAGATTTTCCAAGATCACTATAATCCTTTCATTAATGAATTTCCGATATATGCTTGTTTATGTATTATTATTGATATCTTATGGCGTGATTCGTCGTTCTTTTTTCTTTTGCCTCCTGTTGGCAATAATATTTAGTATAAACTCAGGTTGGTTATCTTGATAGGAAATGAAGGAGGTTATCATACCACAGAAGCTGCAACGAAAGCCCAAGCTGTAAAAATCCAGCCGATCTCAGTTCCACCCGTTACGGTGGATGAATTGAAGGAAGTTACGAGTAACTTCAGCACTGATTCATTGATAGGGGAAGGCTCATATGGAAGAGTATATTACGGAGTCCTTAATAGTGGTAAGACTGCTGCTATAAAGAAGTTGGATTCGAGCAAGCAACCAGATGATGAATTCTTAGCACAGGTTTGTTTTTTAAGATGTCTAGTTCTTGTACCTGGGAATTGGACATTGGGGTTTCACACTAATATTGATCTGAACTTGCAGGTTTCTATGGTGTCAAGGCTAAAACATGAAAATTTTGTGGAACTGCTTGGTTATTGTGTGGATGGAAATCAACGCATTCTAGCCTATGAATTTGCGTCTAATGGATCTCTCCATGATATTCTTCATGGTATGTTGGGAGCGTTTGCAAAATTAAGCCTGCTTCCTGTTACTTCTTCCAAATTAATTTTGGACTATATAGTATATACTACATATAAAGATCAACATTATGCTCTGATGCGGCTCTTGTTTCCCTTTTCTATTTCACAATATAGTCACTTCCTGACACAGTTTGTCTAATTTTATTAGAAAAATATGTTTTTTTTTTTGTTTTATTTTGTATTTAACACAGGCATTGGGACAAGTTAGTTGAGTACACATACATCATAGTGATAATTTGTTGGTATGATCTTTGTGGTTTGGAATCCCCTACTAAAGTTTTCAATTTGCAAAGACTTCTACATTTGTGGTTTTGATGTGATCTCTAATTCTCTGTTTTGATGTCTGCTGATTTTATATGGCAATAAAGCTGCAAATACGGCTATAGAGTTTTTATTTCCTTTTCGGGAAGGATAAGTTTGATTTGCACTCCGGACTGCAGAGGTATTATGGTTGATACTAAGTCAATGGTTATTTTGTCCAAGTTAAAGTACACTACTCCTGTTTATTAGTTCATTTATGTACTTTTCCTCGTAATTGTCGGGAAACGGAACAGCAAAGATAAAGTGATAGAATCCCATCTCATCTAATAGGTCGAACTTGTAGTGAGTTGGGGAATCTAGTCATTTATTTCTCCAGTACTCCCCACACTCGTAGCCAATTTCAACCTCTTTTTGGGAGGCCATTCATCTGGGCCAAATGATCTAAATGTCAAACTTGTAGAGAGGTGTAGAATCTGGTCATTTTTATATTTATAATCCATTATATAGAGTCTAATGTGTTAATAGTTTTATTTGCGCAATGCCAATAGTATGTCGTTTCAATTTTAATATAGTCATTAATTATGAAAACATTCGCATTTTGTAAAAACAAATGCAGAGGTTGTTTTGTATTCTGGAGTAGATTTTAGTTGCGCAATGCCAATATTAATATTGTCGTTTTAATTTTAACATAGCCATTAATTATGAAAACATTCGCATTTTGTAAAAACAAGTGCAGAGGTTGTTTTGTATTCTGGAGTTTAATGAGGGTATTCGACATGATACAATTTCTTAAATATGTGAAATACCTAAAACATCAGTAATAAAGATAGTAGGGAGTAATCATTATCATCTTGAGGAATTGATTGTTATATTCTGAGCATTACTCTTGCAGGAAGGAAAGGCGTTAAAGGAGCGCAACCTGGTCCTGTTCTTTCTTGGTCTCAACGTGTGAAAATTGCAGTTGGGGCTGCCAGGGGCCTCGAATATCTTCATGAAAGAGCTGAACCGCACATTGTTCACCGTGATATTAAGTCCAGCAATGTGTTAATATTTGATGATGATGTAGCTAAGATTGCCGACTTTGATTTATCAAATCAAGCTCCTGATATGGCTGCTCGTCTTCATTCTACTCGTGTCTTGGGAACATTTGGTTATCATGCTCCGGAGTAGGTTTCCTTGAATTTTCTGCTTATTGTTTATCTTCTCCACGTTTTCTTCCTGCCCTCTACTCAATTGGAACTTAAAAAGGTTGCTTTTTCTGGCATTTGCTTGCATGTGACTGTTTAATATGCAAACGCATGTAAATCTGCATGTGCATATCTGATTTTTTTTTAATTGATACTGATGTTTCTTAACTTATCAGTACCAGAATTATCTACTAACTACTAGTAATAATTAAACATATGCACTTTGCATCACTTTGCAAGTGCCAAAATTTTCGTTTCTTATTCTATATACGAGGACTTTCAGATATATTTTCATCATCCTTCACATTTAAACTCTTAAGTTTAAGTCCATTGAACATCTCTTTTTTTTTTAAACCAATAATTGTTTAGTTAAATTTTTTATTGAAATTTTCATTGGACAGATATGCTATGACTGGACAACTGAATTCAAAGAGTGATGTGTACAGCTTTGGAGTTGTCTTGCTAGAGCTTCTCACTGGACGAAAACCAGTTGATCACACCTTACCCCGTGGTCAACAAAGTTTAGTTACATGGGTATCAGCTCTGTCTCCTGAATCTCTCCCATTATACAAGCCAGTTTATTCGTCCTTCGGTAATTTAAAGTATGATTCTACTACATAATGCAGGCTACACCAAAATTGAGTGAAGACAAGGTCCGGCAGTGCATTGATGCTCGACTTGGAGGAGACTACCCACCAAAGGCAGTTGCTAAGGTAGAATTCTTTCAACTCTTACAATAATGTGATTGTGATCTATCACTGGGAGTTGTATTTCATTATTCCTTCAATCACGAAGGATAATAATGGTTAGGTCATTGTTATGAAATTGTTTAGGACTTGATTTGGAGGTTCTGCTCTGTTATGTACAGTAGCAACTCTACACCGTCATTTCGTTGGCTCAGGCAAAAAGTATTTTTGTAGAAAGTTCAGATATAGTTGTGTGCAAGTATAATTCTAAGAATCATTCATGACCGTGAATTTTTATTACTGTATTCATTCAAAGAGTTACTTTAGGGATATTCTACTATATTCCCTCTCAACATTGTTACTAGAAATAGATCTCTGCAGGATTCATCATAGATACGCAGGACTAGAGATGATTGTTGAACTTTATACTGAAGCTTGTATAACTAGTCTCTTGTCTCTGTTTTGTTCTAATTTACTCTCCTCTGACCTGGAAGTCTGGAACTAGTGTATCTGTTCTATACTTCATCTAGTTGAGCTTATACATTTTTGGACCCTAATGCAGATGGCTGCTGTGGCCGCTTTATGTGTACAATATGAAGCTGATTTCAGGCCAAACATGACCATTGTGGTGAAAGCACTCCAGCCTCTTTTAAACACTCGTCCTGGACCTGCCGGTGAGAGTGGCCACACATGAGAACTGTAGCAAAGCTATTGCAGGCCAATCCCAACGAAGCCTCGGCCATGATAGCTGGTAAATATTACTTCAAGATCATATATGCATGTTCCCGTGTTCAGCGACAAGACAACTCGTTCCTTGAATGATTGGACATTGATGATCAAACAAGTGTAATATTTCATGTTCATAATGTTATGGTCATTAATGAAGTGATAATTATGTAACATTTCTATTGTGTTTGCATGTATCAATATGTTACTTTTTGGTAAAACGTGTTAGTTAAAACTTTGGTTTATCTATATGAATATATTGGTTTGGCAATTTACAGAGTTTTTCTTGTTGCGCACATTATGATGTCGTTAGGTTGATTGAACCTATAAGTTTGTGGAGTTGAGCATCGATGAGGATACTGACACTCAAACAAAGCAGAAGTGCAAAATCTGGGCAAATAGCTTAATATCCAGAGGTCATTAGAGCTGGTTGAGTCAGTTTTGCAGGGAATAACCATAATACTCTTTACGTCCTGCCAAACTTCATATGTTTGGTGGATGTGGAGTTTTTGATGAAAATACTCCTTCTGTTCCATTAAGAACTTCCTAAGGGATTGCTTTCTCTCGGATTAAGGAATACTAGTATTATAATAGTTAGTTTGTAGTATTATATTGATAAAGTAGTGAATAATTAATAAATGAGGAGAGAGTGGAGAAAGTGCTGATAAAGTAGGAAAGTTAAATAATAAAAAATTAGTGAGTGGATGAAAAACTTTTCATATATGTGTTAGGAAATTTGTAATGCAACGCCAAATAAGGAAAGTTATGAAGTTTTTAATGCAATGGAGGGAGTATAAAAGTATTATAAGAATGTGGAAAAAACAAGGTAACTGGTGTGAGGTAATTTCATTTATAGAAATATGTGAAGTTTTATTATAAACACAAAATGGAAATATATGAAGTTCATCGGAACTAATAGAGTAAGGTATAGAGGATTTGCCACAACAAAATGGTTAGACAATGGGGTCGATTGTAGGTAGTTTTATACTAAGGTTTTCATCAATGTATATATATATATATATCTCCAAACACGATTAGGAAATCGTCCCAGAATGACATGATTCTATTATGTATAGATCCAAAGTGAGTCTACTTGAAATGAAGCAATCTGAGATTACACGAGGTATCATAACCTATAAACATCATTGGAGCCCAAACTGGATCTGATCCAGATTGGCTCATCTATATACAAAATTGAAAATTGCACTAAAAACTTTGAAGAAGATCTGGGGAAGATGTAGTGGGTCCGCAACTGTGAGACAGTCCGGGAGACAACCGGACATAATTTTCTGAAAAATCATATTCATGTAGAAGGAACCTTAGTTTAACATACAGTATGTGGATTGGTCAAGTCCCTTTCACAGTTGCTGGCAAAATCATATCCTAATTAGGATTTAGGATAGACTAATCACTAATCAATCATGTTCACGTCTCTCTCCTTCCTAATCCAACCACAAAGGTCTTCTTCACCAATATTTACATTTACATTGATGTAGATTCAACTCTCAACTTGTGTTTTGGAGTTCTAATTACCCACTTCCTATTCCATTAACTGCCTAATTATTGGTTTCTAGTCTCCACAGAAATGGCTTCTAATTTGGTACTTAGGTTCAAAGACTATCTTTTGACACTAGAATCACACTTGGTTCATAATTTTATATCACTTAATTTCATTACAGTTAAATTGACGACCTGGGGTTGTTGAATGTATAAGACTTTGTTAAATCCGTATCAAAAATTTTAAACTGAACTGTAATGAACTTAAATGAATTTGAATTGAACTCATTTCAAATATAGATTTAAATTATACAAACTTGAGTATATGATATTTAATATTCCAAGAACCCAGTTATCTTCTCTCTCTCTAATCTTGGGAGCTCTTCCACCTCCGTAGGCCGCTGGGTCCTCACCATTGTGAGCTCTGCCGCTCTTCTCATCTCTTCTAATTGGTCTGTAAGCTGTCTTTTCCTCTCAACTACTTTCTGATCGTGTTTTGGGTGCTAATTATTGTCTTAATTCTGTTTTACTGAGTAGTCTTCCGTTTCAAATTTTAAAAATCACCTCATTAGTCTCTTTTTCTGTTATCTTGTACCTATCTGTTCACTCCCCCAACCCTTCTTAAACTCGTTCGTCTGTCCCTATTTTGTATCGTGCTCGGCTTGTACTCTCTGCAGGTTCCAGTTGATTCTACTTCCTATTCATAGTTCGTATAGCGTGGTAACATGGCTTCTTTATTGAATGATATGTTGGATAAGATGAACATGACTGCTAGTGAAACTAGTAAGGTTAAGGTCTCTGCGTCGGTTTGGGATGTGGCAGCAGTGGATTATGCACGCTGCCTGGTTG
>JAYMSL010000627.1:0-22318 GCA_036897195.1 Plantago coronopus
CCGGAGAAAAACCGAATTTTTTTTTGTAACTGTTTTCATTTTCCGGACGCAAAAAAATTTCGCGGCCGGTGGGCCCGGGGTACCCCCGACCCCCGATGACCGCACGGCCGCGAAATTTTTTTTTTTGTTCGAAAAATTAAAATAGTTACAAAAAAAATTCGATTTTTTTTCGGACACAGGGGGAGGGGGGCCACTGATGGAGTATGGAGATTTAACTTCATTAACAATTATTTAAAAAAAAATAATTTATGAACAATTTATGTAAAGAAATTAATAATAAGTTCAAGGTGAAAAATGAATTAGATAAAGTATGAAAATTGCAATTTGGTCCAGAAGGTTAAGTAGTGTTTGTTGTTCTTTTTTTAAATTTTGATTCTTGGACTTAAATGTAATTGTTCATCTAAGGAGTAGTTAGATGAAACATGATCTAGCAGGGGTTCCAATAATAATTGTCCCAAAAAAAATCATATAAAACTAGTTCACACTATTTTTAACTTTAACCTAAGTATCACGCAATCAGAACCAAAGATCGCAACCCTTATTAGCTGGATCCCACGCCAGCACAAATTAAATTAAATCAATTTTACCGCCGCTAGCTGCCATGTGCTGCGTGATGTAATCACCGCGAATCATGCACGTGTTTTTCCCATTTCCCTCAAACCACAGGATCCCATCTCCCCCTCTACATGTGTCCTTATTCTTGTTCGCCAAGTCAAGAAAAAGGCAAGTGACAATCGTACGATTACAGATCACCTACACCGCACCGCATCCTACGTTTCCTACACCTGCGCCTCCTATATTTTTGGGGTTAATTTTGCTTTTTACGAACGCATTCCTTGAACATTCCTCCTATATCTTTGGCGAATTTGCCTTTTGCTTCCTGTATCATTTCCATTTCTGAATATCGGCATTTCTCAGTTTACTTTTCATTTTCTCTCTCTAGTCCCCCAGAGGTAAATTCTCAGCTGATTTCTCCTTGTTTGAAGCTAGCTGTGCGAATTTTGGTTATGGCGGAGTTTTATTTGTTGTGTTCGTTGTTGTTCTCAGGTGATCTCAAGAGATGCGGAAAATGGAGCTGTTTCAGAGATTCTCACGGAATTTCCGTGAGAATTCTTCGCTTGCTAAGATGTTGATCGTCTTCACCGTCAGGTATTGGTTTTTGCTCTGTAGATTGCGTGATGATTTGCTGTTTTTACTTTGGTGTTTCTGATATCAGATTTGCTTGGGTTTTGTGTTATTGTAATCTTCATGTTGCTTTGAGTCTCGAGTTTGTTCTTTTGTTTTGTTAAATACTTTATGGTTTTAAAAGCGGTGTGATATGACTTTTGACATCATTTATATCAGATCGTTAAAGATGAGAATGTCGCATCATTGATCTGTTGAATCGCATTTCATTACTGCAGATTTATTATGTGATAGTTGAATGATTATTACTTTTAGCTACACGATGCAGATTCTAAGTTGTGCAAAATGAGTAACGATCTAGTTCTATACATGATTTCATAATTAAAAGCTGGATCTATGAAGATGAATGTTGATTTACTTGGTGTGTAACCTCTGTTACCTGAGATTTTGTTCGTTTCGTCAATACTTATGCTATGATTCAGCTGTTTTAACACTTTTGTTCTGCAACAAGTGCTTTTGAATATTCTTGTCAGACACTAGAACAGGACTATTCCTACTGGAAATGTAGTAATGTTCTGTCATTACACGTGACCATCTCTTACTCTTAGTTGTCCTTGTAATTTAAGCAGGATTTGTTATGGTTAAAGAGTAGTTGATCTTTTCCTCCAAATGAATTCTGTAACTAATGTGATTTGAATTTAGTTGAATTCTATTGAGAAACATTAGTTAGATACTAATACTAGCCCTGTGATTTAGTTGGTTCTGTCTCTTGATTCATGTTCCATCATACTGGTGGAAGGAAATAAGATAGCTATATGGAAACAAATCTCGTAATCTTAAAATTTCCTTATGCCAAATACTTTGTTTAGCAAAAGGTGTATGGTTCATGTCAGCCCTTTTATGATAACATAAAAGGAGGTGTATCTCCTGATTTTACTTAGTTTAGAGAAGAACCAAAGTTCATTATTGTTAAATAGTGTCAGAAGTCAGAACACTGGAACTATATGTGTTAATGTTAGTATATATGATGGCAGTGGTGGGAGTCTTATGGCATACTCTGACGCCGGCTCAGATAATGGAGCGACTGTTGTTAATCCTAACGAGACTCATAACAAGAAAAAGAGAGTGGTAGTGCTCGGCACTGGTTGGGCTTCAACAAGCTTCTTAAAGAGTTTGAAAAATTCTGATTATGATGTCCAAGTGATATCACCACGTAACTATTTTGCATTCACCCCACTACTACCAAGCGTCACCTGTGGAACTGTGGAAGCTCGCAGCATTGTGGAACCAATCCGCAACATCGTCAGGAAGGTAATGCTTTCACAGGGCTGCATCAGAAGAAATAAAAAAAATAAAAATGAAAGTTACAAAAGAACTTTCAAGATTATGAAGTCACTAATGCTTATCTTCAAACCTCTGCTTGCTGATGCTCATCGTATGTATAAGTTCCTCACGCACATAAAAAAAAAATCTTCTTAGATTAGTTATATTTTTATCTTTTTTCAATATATTGATCTTTCTGGTCTATTGTTCACTTGTACAATTTACTATACTATTCCCCCAGTCATTCTTTTTTCTTCCAAATGACCCCTATGTGACAAATTCATTTCAATAGGTGAAGCCTGCCATAGCATTATTGTTGAGAGTTTTTGTTTCAAAAAGTTTAGTTCACTCACTAGTAAATTTTGTCCTCTTTTGGGTTCCTGGTAAAAAGTTTATTCACTAGTCAGTTATTCATGTTTCTGCAGAAAAATGTGGATGTTCATTTCTGTGAAGCAGAGTGCTTCAAGATTGATCCAGTAAATAAAAAAGTTCACTGCCGATCAAACTTGTCCACTAATCCAGATGAGAAAGAGGAAATTATTGTGGATTATGATTACCTTGTGATTGGCATCGGAGCCCGCGTAAATACATTTAACATCCCTGGTGTAGCAGAAAACTGCCACTTCTTGAAGGTAAAATCTGCATGCGTAGAGTAATACACCTTTTGTTTATCCTCTAATAGCATGAAAGAGATAGAAACCATCTTGCATGCAGGATCATGAACGTCTTTATCGTTTCCCTTGCCATACGGCGCGGCGTGAATATTTTATGTTCAATTTTGATTCACAAATATTCATGCATTTTATATCCTAGGTCTGTAGCCTTGAAAATATTGTGAATCAACCCCTTCTGGTGGCTCATGGAACTTATTCTTGTGCAGGAAATAGAAGATGCTCAGAGGATCCGCAGAACTGTTGTTGATTGCTTCGAGAGAGCTAGCTTACCTAACTTGAGTGACGAAGAAAGAAAGAAAATCCTTCATTTTGTGGTTGTTGGTGGAGGTCCAACAGGTGTGGAGTTCTCAGCAGAGCTCCATGATTACATCAATGAAGATCTTGTGAAACTCTACCCAAAGGTCAAAAATGATGTCAAAATTACACTGGTTGAAGCAACAGATCATATTCTGAACATGTAAGTTCCTTTGTGTATATTACAGTTCTTGAAACAGTTCTATTCTTATCAAATGCAATAATTTGACCATGTTGCTGTTCATATCCATTCTCAGTCCCGCTATTTATTATCAGAAAAAACCGTTTTGTGCCCAGAGATTAACGTAGGAAAACAAAATTTGCGAAATAGCTTCTTTGACAACACTAATCAATTTATTTATGTTGTCAGTTTACAGTTGCTTTCATACATCACAATACATTCTCATACACTAGATATAATACTGATCACCTTGGATGAAGGCATGCTCATAATCCACGTATTATATTTTCTGATTTCTCATTTGCATTATTGAATACATTATTGGCTTTACATACTCTGATATTAGCTTATTGTTACCGAGTGTTAAAACTATAAGTTAATTCTAAGATTTAACTTCCGGTCTTAATTCATATTTCATACAAATGAATTATTGTGCAGTATCACCTCCTACCTCAGTAGTAGCATACCTTGTTTTTATTGATACTGGTTGGATGTTGGCCACATAGGGTATTTGAATGTGAAGATATAATGCTTCATATATTGATCCTTTGGATTGTGTTCTCATGTAAGTAGCTCTATCCAGGTTTGACAAAAGAATTACCGCTTTTGCTGAGACAAAGTTTCAGAGAGATGGTATTGATTTGAAAACTGGCTCAATGGTTGTAAAAGTAACAGACCAAGATATCTCTACGAAGGATATTAAGAATGGTGGTGGAATATCTACCATGCCATATGGAATGGTTGTCTGGTCAACTGGTATTGGAACTCGCCCTGTTATAATGAATTTCATGAAGGAAATTGGTCAGGTAGTAGTCCACTCGCATATTAAGTTGTTTCTTGAGTTATGACTGACCAGTCAATGTCTTGTCAGTATACATACTTGCTAAAAGTTCCTAGTTTTGCAATGAAGGCTAATAGGCGTGTACTGGCAACTGATGAGTGGCTGCGAGTGGAGGGAATGGACAGCATATATGCAATTGGAGATTGTGCAACAACCAATCAGCGAAAAGTTATGGTATGTATTATTTACAACAACTTTTCAGCCTTTATGCAATCTGTGCTAGTTAGTCACTTCAACACTAGCAACTTTGATCATTATTCATCAGTATTTAGTAGTCTTGTTAATTAGAGTGATAATTCAGTGACCGGATGGAATTCAGATTTGTGTCTTGACTTTTGTATTAATTTTTCATTCACCTGCAAATAATTGTTTCCTCTGGTACTTATATTATATCAAGTCTCTGATTAATTGGCACCTGTTTACATATTATAGGAAGATATTCTGGCCATATTTAATAAAGCCGATATAGACAACTCTGGGACACTTACAGTCAAGGAATTTGAAGGAGTTCTGGATGATATCTGCGAAAGATACCCTCAAGTGGGTCTATATTTGAAAAACAACCAGAAGCAGAGTCCTGTTGATCTGTTAAAGAAAGGTTCAAAGGCGGCAGTAAAGGATGCGGTTGAAGTGAATTTTGAAGAATTCAAGCTAGCTCTTTCCGAGGTGGATTCTCAGCTGAAGAATCTTCCAGCTACTGCTCAGGTAAGTCTGTGATGCAACTATTTGGATCTCAATATCTTCTTCATGTTTATGAGTATGATGTCATTTATATGTGTTATTGATGATGTTGCAGGTTGCAGCACAACAAGGTTCCTATCTTGCAGACTGTTTTAATCGCATGGAGGAGTGTGAGAAAAACCCAGAAGGTCCTATCCGCTTCAGGAGCGATGGTCGTCACCGTTTCCGCCCTTTCAGGTAAAAGTCATAACACGAATTTTTCTTCAGAAGTGATTTGTCTTCACGTTAATGGGAGCTCTGGGGCAATAGAAGTCCCAGTAGGTATAATAAGATAACGAGTCCTGCATGCCTAAATTTCATGTAATAAGATAACGAGTCCTGTTTTAATAACACCTGAACTTTACCATAATTTCGTATTCTACGGTTAAACTTAAACCCTTAAAATTTGTATGCTAACACTATACCCCCTCGAATCTTCTATATATTTCACATGGTTTAACTTTTTGTCCTTACACTTGGCCCCTCTACGTGCTCTTTAACATAAATTGCTGTCTGTGATATCATAGTTATTTCTTGAGGATGCTCTGATCAAGGGCTGTAAGTTTAGCAATATAACCTGGTGAATGAATAAAATGAGAACTGGAGCAAAGCTTAACAAGATTAACAGAAGTGTTCAAATATCAGTGTAAGAAGTGAGAAAAATGTAAAGGAGAAAAATAATTTCCTGTTCAAAATGCATTTATGTCACTTCTCACAATTTAATTTTAATCTGCAATTACTGATCTTCATGGCAATAGAATATAACTTGCTGCATAACAATTTAGATAATTGTTCTTATGGTGTGCAACTTTGGGTTCTTTATAAAGGTACAAACATTTGGGACAATTTGCTCCATTGGGAGGGGAGCAAACTGCAGCGCAGCTTCCTGGAGATTGGGTTTCAATCGGTCAGAGCACCCAATGGCTTTGGTATTCTGTATATGCAAGGTGAGTTCTGTTTTAGCTGGGTTTTTGCCTTCCTCTAAAATAATTTACCAAATTGTTGATTTATTCTTGATGTTATCTTTAGCTAATAACACTGTTTCTGTCATTCAGCAAGCTGGTCAGTTGGCGTACAAGGGCACTGGTGATAACCGATTGGAGCAGACGCTACATCTTTGGAAGGGACTCGAGTGGCATATAATGGACTCGCACGCTTATTTACATCTGGAGAAGAGTTACTCTGGTGTTTCTTTTACAAACTTTGGTGCATACGACATATACCATTAATTAATTTTAGTTGCTGAGCAGCAAAACAACTGTTTTACCTTTCCAGTTTTTGGTTCTTGATTTGGAGACGTAGGGCTGTTGGCCCTTATAATGTTACATGATATGGGGATGTCACACCTGACAGACATCACCAAGTTTTGCAGCTAGAGATGAGCTTCCACACTACACTACAGTCCTAAAGGCGTTTTATTTTTTTCTGGTATGAAAATAATGTACACTTTGTATTGCAATTGCAAGCAAACATCAGCTTCAAACAAATGTTGTTGTTTTTAATGAGTTCATTCTGTCAGATGTACAATTCCTTCTAATTACCAATATATGAAATATGTTGCTGAATTCTAAGGGTTTTTTTTCAGCTTCTAGGAGATGTAAATTTGTTTCAATTAAGAGGCATAATTTTGGTGCAACAGAACTAGTATCTCCAAATTCTAGAACATTTTCAGGAAGTAAGAACTTACAGAACATGCTAAAAGACTCGGATGCTTTTTGTACCATGCATGGGAAGGATGTTAGACCGTATAAACCAAAGTTGCATGACAGGGTACATAAGTACAACTGATTAAAAGCTTTATTTTGGTCATTCTCAAGTGCAAAATAGGTGCATACACTCCAAAAGTTGAACCTAATTGTCAGTTCATGAAACCAATGGAAGCGGCACAGGAGATGAATGAAAACGCTGACAAGATTGCCCGAGGAATAGCAGATAAAACTGTGACAGAAATGGTGGAGGTTACCAAAAATGCAGACAAGATTAGCCAAGGAACGGCTGGTGAAACCTTGGCAGAAATGGTGGAGGTAACCAAACACGCAGACAAGATTAGCCGCCAAGGAATGGCTAATGAAATTGTGGAGGTAACCGAAAACGCAGACACAATTGGCCAAGGAATGACTAATGAAACCATGACAAAAATGGAGGTAACCAAACACGCAGACAAGATTAGCCAAGGAAAGGCTAATGAAGTCGTGGTGGTAACCAAAAACGCAGACACAATTGGCCAAGGATTGGCTGATGAAACCAGCACAGAAATGGTAGAGGTAACCAAACACGCAGACAAGATTAGCCAAGGAATGGCTAATGAAATTGTGGAGGTAACCGAAAACGCAGACACAATTGGCCAAGGAATGACTAATGAAACCATGACAGAAATGGAGGAGGTAACCAAACATGAAGACAAGATTAGCCAAGGAATGGCTAATGAAATTGTGGAGGTAACCAAAAACACAGACACAATTGGTCAAGAAATGACTAATGAAACCATGACAGAAATGGTGGAGGTAACCGAACATGAAGACAAGATTAGCCAAGGAACAGCTAATGAAACTGTGACAGGAGTTGTGGAGGTAACCAAGAACACAGATCAAGGAATGGCTAATGAAGTTGTGACAGAAACGGTGCAGCTGTATGCAAACAATGGTGGCACCACTGGTGGTAATGCAGATTGCGGCAATAAAAAAGGTGGATGTAGTACTATTAGATCCAGGGTACCACAACAGTTTCTGCAGAAGTTATGGGACATGACAGAGAACGAAGAAACAAACTCGATTATTCGTTGGAGTCCTTCTGGTACTAGCTTTATAATAAGGGATCAAACATTGTTTACCACTAAGGTCCTTCCTGCGTACTTCAAAACTGCCAATTTCTCAAGCTTTAATTGCCAGCTCAACTCCTATGTAAGTACCATCTCTGACTGCAAGCTTTATTGCCACCTCAATATCTCTGTGTTCAGAAATAGTCTGCTCATTGCTACTTGCTAGATGTTGTGATAAGTCGTAACCTTACTTTTTTACTTCATGGTTTTCTTTAAACCCCATGATTGTCCTTTTATATTGGCTAGTACGTATATTTTTCAAGGCACTTTAAAGAAGTAGTAGCATCTGTGACGTTTTATTCATCGATTACTGATTGAAATTTGTTTATCTGCTAAATGGTAATACATTGTTTATGTTCGCTTGATGCTGCTCTCTCATTGGGCAAGTGCAAAATAAACTTCTACCGTGCTACGATTCAGCAGTGCATATTGGTGGTTATAGTGTTAGTATATTAGGTAGTAGTACTAATCAGTTACCAGGTTTGATCAATTGCCAGACAATTATAGGGACAGGCAGAATGAATTGTGACTCTTATACAAGCATTGGGCTAAAACATGTTACTCTTTGTTTATCAGGTTTTTCATCTCTTTCTTTTGTCAGAAAAGATGATCATAGAGAAAGTTTAAATGTTTAGAAAGTAGGTATAGACAGGGAAAGAGTGATGTTAAAAAGAAAATAATGTTGTGTGTATAACTTTATAGCCATAGAACGGATAGTAGGTAATACTAGATGTTAAATCATGTCGATTTAACTCGGTATTTAGGGTTCTTAATCAAGATCTGGCTAGCTACAGAAACCTTTCATATATATGTTACTTGTCATTGAGAGGCTGTAAAGACCATTATATATGTTTGTTTCATGCACTGAAATATTTTTTCCTGGAATTTGAAGTTATTTTAGAGCACATTTTGATAATTCTTAAGCTAGACAGTGACTGAGTAACCCTGCTGATTATGTGAATAGGGCTTCAGAAAGATCAGCTTTCCAGGGGAATGGGAATTTAAGAACGATAATTTCCAAAGGGGGAAATGGGACTTGCTGAACGACATCAAGAGGAGGGATCATATTATTCAGAAAAACAAGCTGCTAGCTCCAAAATCAGTTCGTTCTCCAAGTACATACAATATGGAGGAGGAACTTCTGATGCTAACTGAGAAGCACGAGCTACAAAAGCTCGAAATAATTAAGTTGAAAGAAACACAACAGAAATTGGAGGATAAGCTTGCTGCTGTTAAAATGAGCTTGATATGCAATGAGCAAAAAGTACTGTCTGCAGCACAAGAACTCCTGGAGAAGCAGAAAGAGGTTAGCAATGTTGAAGTAGAAACGAACGTTAATGGAGGACAGATATCCGAGGAAAGCACAAAGGGGAAACGGAAACTTGAGGAGGAGGAGGAGGAGATATCAGCAACAAGTGGTTCTTATAAACCAACTATGTGTTCTGAAGCTGATGTTTGGTGTCCACTTTACTATGACGGAGACGAAGGAGATGGCGAGGAGAACGTGTTCGCATCATTGGATTACTTGGTAGGAGAATCGTCCGAGTGGTCAGAATATTATAGGGAAATGCTGGAGAAAGCAAGAAATGCCAAATCTTGAACTCAAGTTTACGCGGTACACGCTGAAGGTGAAATCTTACATACTGATGCCGTAGGAAGTGTAATGTATATTGTTACTCAATTTAACATGCATGCTCATATATAAAGTCACTCTTCCTTGCAGGGAATGAGAAATCTGTAGGGTGATATCGCACGGTCTACAGCCAGATGACTTGAAAGGAACATGGTTACACTATGGTTTTCGATTTTCATTTAGCTGAGCTTCCTAGATTTAACATATTATGTAGTAACTACCTCAGACTATAAACTTTAAGTACTGGTACTTGTATGGATTCAGTCATTCAGATTTCGTAGTCGTTGGCTTTTTTTCTTTTTCTGTTTACTGAATTGGTAAAGGTGAAAACTGATCTTATAATCCAACCATAGGTTTGCAGTCAGTAACACTATATGTTACTCTGAAACTACAACTTAATCATATGGAAGAGTTTCTGCTCAGTAGATTTCTCGTATCAAAAGCAACCATGCGGTTTGAAGAAATAGTTGTCTCCGAAAATGATCAGAAGCTACTTCTGATGCAACTAGATGGCAGAATTCTGTGATTGAAATCATGGAATCGGGTTAATATTAAGTGCAAGTGCAACTGTGCAACACAAACAAGTCTAAAACTTAGTCAGGACAGAGTATTGCTCATGGCCTTTCACATTGAAAACAGAGAAAAAGTCCCAAAACATTGATACGTCGACTAATGAATTCAAACTAGTTTAGCTCGATTTTTCACTTGGATGTTAGATCGGTCTAATCTAGGAATCATTCGAATGAGAATTCGGCTATCAAATGAAACAAAGGCCTAGAACTAGAAGGCTACAACTACAATCAATAGCTCAACAGAACAGTTTTCAGTAAACAACTACAGGCAACTGAAAAATGTAATCTTGTCCTAACACCTGCGTTAGTTCGGATTTTAATAGTCGTATGGATTTACAATTCAAACCATACTATTTTTCTTTTTTTGTAAAATAAATTTGGCTTAAGCCTTAAAGTTTGGACTTACAAATGAAATACATTTCTAAAGAACTTTAAAGTCCTACAAAATTGCAGAACATTGCAAGGCACAAAACAGTTCTCAAGACAAATAATCAGAAACTAACTGAAAGTCTGAAAGTGATCTATAACATCAAAACCGTTGTATGTAATGAAACTGAAGGTCATGATTACTACAAATTGAAACCAAAATGTGCCAAACGTGTTTATTTGTACCTCCGAAAGCAATCACATTAATTGCATGCCAGTCTAAAGGACCAGAGATTGGATATAAGCATTACTGGTATTCTTCAGGCAAAAGAAACAAGTGCTATTAACACAATGGATGAAGAAAATGGAGTTTTGATGGCAGTGAGATTACCTCCATTCTTGCACAGGCTATTGAAGATCGTTAATGATCCGAACACAAATGGCCTTATTTCATGGGGTTCGTATGGCACCAGCATCATCATTTGGGATCATATTGCCTTCTCCACAGATTTACTACCCATACACTTCAAGCACAGGAACTTCTCTTCCTTTGTGTACCAACTCAATAACTATGTACGTTTTCGTCTTCTTATCAGTTGATCTGCTGTAAGTTTTTCTATAAATGTTTTGTAATTTAATCGGTAACGAAATGTGATAGATTAGGCCTTTGTGACAGTTATTTGTTCTTCGGTTTGCTATACACTTCCATATTACAGTTTTGTTTGTCAAACAGAACTCTTAAAACGTGGTTATAAGACGGAATAGATCGAAATCTTGTGTTTGGATGGAGAGGGAGTAATAAAACATCACTCCATGGTAGAAGGAACCATCTAATCTGGAAAAGTGAACCAGACATGAGTTTGTGATGTCTTAGTTGTTCAACTGTACTAGGAGCCTGCTTTACTTTTGTTAAAGTTGTGTTTTGTACTTGTGTTCATCAAATGTTGTTACATTAATGTGCTTTTCCTCTAAATGTATTCACAGGGGTTCAGGAAGATAGGACTGTGTCATGATTGGGAGTATGAGAATCCAAATTTTCAAGCAGGGAAGGAGTATTTGCTTGCGAACATCTCGAGGCGAAAGATAAAGCACAAAACTGTTACAACACAATGTTACCAAACAACAACATTCTGCTCCAGCACAAGTAACAACAACAACATTCTGGTGGAAGCAAAGATGGAAGCTTTTAGGAAAGAAATCAAGGAATCGGAACTTGAAATCGAGGAGCTAAAGAAACAGCAAGAGGATATTGAACTTCAAATCATGGAACTCCAAACTGTTGAGGCCAAATATGAAAAGATTCTAGACTTCTTGGCTAAAGAACGTGACGAACTTGTTGTTGCAGAACCGAATAAAAGAAGAAAACTTAGTCCTGAGAGTTCGGTGGATAATGGTAAGACTAATGTGGAATTTGAAAATTTGGAGGCAAATGTTGTTGGTGATCAAGAAAAGGTTCCTGACGACGAATCCATTCCGTTATCAGGAAACCAATCGATAACAGTGTCGAGTAATGAATCCGCTAGCCAAGTTGTTCAAGAACATGAGAATTCTGAACATGTACTTGAAAGGATTTGTTCAGTGGATTATCTGTATTGGCAGCAAATAATGTTGGATGATAGTTGCCAGGTATGTCATGACTATGATGAACAGATTGGTCAAATAGGTAAGGATCAGGCTCAAATTGCTGCAGAGTTGGAGGTTCTGATTGCAAATTTGCCCACTGAGGAGGATATCACCAAAACAACTGTGCTTGTGAAAAAAGAGGTAATTAAATTACAGTTTGCTCTATGTTTTGAACTATTTTATACAGTAAACCACAACTTCACTAATCACTCCATATATAATGTAAATCTGCTCAAACTTCTAAGGCTAGAATGTGTTTTTCCGGACTTGTCTAATTAAATTTTGAGTATAATGTTGATAGATTAATTGTTTCGGTTTGCAGGTACTATAGATTCAAGAAGCACTGCATGCATTTGAAGAATGATAATACTACTGAGATGACAACTTACATTGAACAAAATAATATACTCATTTGATTATTCATGAGTTAATTGTTTGTGTGAAACCTTATGTCGAATTGGTAATGTTAATTTTACATTGATTTTTTGGTGGTTAGTTACTATTTCTCATAATCATGAATTACAATAGTACATCTTCAGAGTAAAAAATACAACTCGTTTCTATTTCTTTCTTCGAACACAGTACTAAAGAGTTGTAGACTAGTTGAACTTTATAAAAAGTATAAGTCCAGCAAAATTTCTTTTTTACATCTATAAACTGAGTGAACATTTTGAATCTGGTGTTATCAATTATTCTAAATTAGGAAGAAGTTTTTTTCTACAAGAAAAGAAATTGACTCCTTTTAATCATTAATCAGATTGGTTGAAAGTCAATTGATGGCACATGAGGCATTTCAGAACCAAGAACCAGAAAGCCAGATTGTTTGAACATGGGAGCAATTAAGTAAAGAATGACAAAAAAGGTTAAAGTAAAAGACCTCACCCTCAAAGACTCAAACTATGATTTCTGTAAATTAATTTTGCTTTCACTGCCAAGTCAAGTCTAACTCCCCAGTCCTCACCTTTTCTCTTTTCAGTCAAGCAACATTCAACTACTTCTGAATATTCTCTCATTATAAACTATGCACATATTTTAATTTTACCTTTGAAGGTTAACAATTCGAGTAAAGTATCGTAACGCTCCATACTCTCGTTTTCTTTAAAATCTGTAACTCTACGACGAACTTCTAAAATTTATGCGATAATGATTCACCGCGGTAAAATGGAATGGGGAGATGGGGTAAGTAGTACAAGTGTGTAAGTGATAAGATTGAGAGGTGGGGTGTGGTTATTGGGTAGAGTCACATGATCTCAACTTGATAAAATGTGGACTGTCTCATCCCAACCAATAATTTAGGCCTTTTTCTTCTGTACTTGGTATACTCACATCACACCACCTTTTACTATTTCTTTTTAACTTTTTTAAAAATTTTATTTCTTCATTTCTTTGCATCTTGCAGACACAGTCCAACTCTGTCTGTATTTCATGAATATTGTAACATTTCCTACATACTTGGTGACTGGTTCTGTACACAAAAAATATGACAATGCTTACTCATTTGATTCTTCATTTTGTCTATCATCTCTCATTGTACAATATACCATGGATATTTGCACCTCCATCCCTGAATCACCTCCCATTTCTGTCTAGTCCCCTCATATCTTACGCCTATGCCAAGACAATAGATGATAATAGTTTTTACTCACAAAAGGTATTCGGTCGCTACCTGTACATCCTGTCTTATCTCATTTATAAATTAATCATGGTTGACGGATTGAGTTGGCATTTCCACCATTGTAATGATATAAAGACGGATTAAAAGTCTTGGAGTCTACCGTGATTAATAGATCAGATGCAATGTCGAAACTAGTAAAAACAATTTTTCGCAATAGGGACTATAGCACTCCGCAAAAACTTGCAGTGATGTTAAATGTTAGAATATCGAAACCAACTGTTGTTATCTGATTTGATGTACACTTCAAGTTGCATATATACGTTAGTATCTTCAGTTATATAGTACATTCAAATAATTTAAGAATGCAGATATTTATTAGGAATTCTAGAAGAAGCTGTGTAAGTTATCATCTTCGGGTGAATTTGACAAATTGACTTAAAATTTTGTCGATTAAAACACAAATATCGTACTATAAATTCAAGATTGGAAACTTCAATAATACTCATTTAAAATTTAGTCATTTTAACATTTTATCGAAATTTAGTGTATGAAGTATGTGTAATTCAAAAATACGAGGGCCTAAGCGTAAAAAAGCGATAGTAGAGGGGCCGTAGATGTATTAATGGAAATATGAAGAAAAATAAAATACACACAAGTGGGGTTTGGCAATTGTCTC
The DNA here is from genome assembly GCA_036897195.1 of Plantago coronopus. Taxonomy (NCBI): domain Eukaryota; kingdom Viridiplantae; phylum Streptophyta; class Magnoliopsida; order Lamiales; family Plantaginaceae; genus Plantago; species Plantago coronopus. The sequence goes on from JAYMSL010000627.1 coordinate 14,462, forward strand.
TCAGCTTTTTCCTTTTTTGAGCTCTTGGGTAGCTCCAAGCATTTTCAACACCCTGTTCCTCTTCAGGTAAAACTCCATTCTTTCTTTTTCCACTTTTTCATGATTTTATCCTCTTTCTATTTCCCTATCTTTCTTCATAATCTAATCCACTTTCTCCTACCTCAATACTCTCTTCAACGATCACTCTCTGCATTTACCTTGTGAGTTTTTTTATTTTGGTGGATCTACTTCTGTTCTGGACTTAGTTGCTTCAATCTGTGAGTTAATCTGCTGTTGATTTTTGTCTTCTTTGATTCCATCACCAGTTTTTACTGTTCAGACTTAAGTTTAGTTCTGTAGCATTAGGTGGAAGTGATTTCAGCTTCTCAAAAGCAGCTGTTTATTTTTACTGTATGATCACCGAGTATGTTACTTTGAATTGTAGAATATGGATCACAGATTTGATTTTTGTGATACAATTGCATTATAGTGAAATGGGTTTTTTGAATTTTTTGGTTGTGAAGTGTTTTTGATGTAGGTTGTTGCAGTTTATGTAGGGGTGAGATTTTGGTAGGGCTGAATGGCTCATCCACCATCTACTGATACTGAGATGGATTCAGAGTCCAAGAAATCAGATGAGTCACCATCAAACTCACCTGGGTCAACCCACACTGTCTCCCCTTTCCCAGATGAAGTTCTTGAAAAGGTTCTTTCATTTATAGATTCACGTAAAGATAGGAATTCGGTGTCACTTGTGCGTAAAGATTGGTACAATGCTGAGAGATGGACGAGATCGAAGGTTTTTATAGGTAACTGTTATGCAGTGTCTCCCGAGATCGTGGCTAGAAGGTTCCCTAGGATTAGGAGTGTCACACTCAAAGGAAGGCCAAGGTTTTCTGATTTTAATATGTTGCCACGAGATTGGGGTGCTAATGTGCATTCTTGGATAGTAATGTTTGCCAAAGTGTACCCTTTTCTTGAGGAGCTAAGGCTTAAGAGGATGACGGTGAACGATGAGAGCTTGGAGCTCTTGGCAAAGTCCTTTCCGAACTTCAAAGCTTTATCTTTGACGAGTTGTGATGGATTTAGTGACAGTGGGCTCAAAGCCGTCGCCAGTCAGTGCAGGTAAGGTTCAAATTTTTTGTTTTTCCCACTGAATTTGATTTTACTTTTACTTTCTTTCTTTTGTTTCTTAAAAATCATGATATCTGGGGTAGTTTAGTTTTCCTTCCCCTCACGTGTGTGTTTAGAACTTATTGAGAGTAGAACTGTCCATCTAAGTTTGTATTTTCCTCAATACTAGCAATAAAAGAGGGAAGAAAAAAGGTGTCATTCTCACTTCTCAGTATTCTGTGAGTTGGTTTCTTTAAGTCTAAATTCCTTAGTTTTGAGTTGTCGTTACTAACCTTCTCACTGGAACTGTGTCCGTTCTCTTATGTTCATTTGTTTGACTAATTATTAATATTATATTCACCGAAGAGATCTTTTAAATTTAAACTGAAGTCCAGTTTGAGAAAGGTGTGATCAATATTAGAGGAGAGAAAAGGTCCTGTTGTATGAAAAGGTTATTGGTCATTTTAGAACTTAAGTATATATAGCGATTAAGGAGCTACTCTTTGTTCTTTCAAATACATTAACATATACTTCCATGTGTGCGTTTTCCCCCATCGAGTAAATACTTCTGACGCAAACTTTATGCAAATATGGTTGACTCACCAGAAAAGTATAAGGTTCTTAATGTTGGTTATCTACAAAATGTGGCCGATTAGAACCTCAAGCAAAAGGGAAAAAGAAACATGAAAAAGCAAGGGGTGGGTGGTGGTTCTGTACTGATATTGCAACCTCTTACTGGTTTTAAGCAGCAACTAATGTGAACTGAAACTGCGCAAGACACTTGTACACTCGTGACAAACTTTCCAAAAGGTGGTAAAGGTAACCAAGGCCCAAGGGTGTCGCTCTTTTCATTCCTGAACCGCTAATTTCTGCGTCAAAAGCTCCTTAGCTTGTAAAGCACATACTCTAGAAAGTATGGTACTTTGGCATTTAGAAATATCCATGAACTCTAATTAAAGACCATGAACTGTCACTTGGAAACAGCCTAATAAATGATATTTGAGCCCGATAGATCATGCATAAGTTTACATTGTTGCAAATAATTTACTGACTGTTGATGCATAACATGGAAAAGAGGCTTTATAAAGAGTAATTCCTCTGCTGAAAAGTGACCTGCTGACCTTTTTTCTCCATACTATGAGCATTCGAGGATACCTCGGAGTGTTTCATGAATCCAAGTGTCCTATGCTTCCCGCTGAGACTATTTTTAAACCTGGTTGGAGATGATGTGTCATTTTAATCCATCTCAACCGCTGATTTAGACGTCTCATTGTGAAAACAGGTCTGTCTTTGTGCAATTTATTTACATGCGTAGAAGTATACATAAGTGCATGGAAGACAGTGGTGAAAAAAGACAATCTACCATCTAGAAAGTAAGATAGAGATTGGTAGGCTATTGTGAGCATTAATATGAAAACGATGGGTATACTTGAGTATGGTACACAAATTGGACAAGCAGCCTGACTATTTTGATCAGGGTACTTTGTTTCTGGTACTAATACGGAAAGTCGGAAACACTACATACTGTAATAGGATCATCGCATTAGCATTGTGTCTCTTGATACTGTAAATGGTGGTCTTCAAAATTGTATCCCAGTTTGATACTGTTTTATTATCTTGAAGTTCCTAGATATATTCAATTACCTCAATTATACACTAGGCAAGCCTTCTCCGGGTAACATTATTTCCATTATACAATTGGTGAATCCGATAATTAAGAATATTCAGAGACTATGTATAAGCTTCTGAATCAACTGAAACTGATTAATCCTCGTTAAATAAGGAGTCTACTATGATTATCAGAGATTGTCTAAAGACCAATTCCATTCAGTGTTGAATTTCAAATTTCCATGAAGTTACAATTTGAAATACTGTTATTAGAGAACTCAAGAGTGGCATGTGGCAACTAGAGCTCACTGAAGTCCACAGTTACAAATAGTGCTAATCTCGTAACCTTTCATTGTGCTATCCCTGAGCTCTTTATCATTCCCTCATTCATGTTCGTTTTCTTGGTAATTCAACGTTCATTTATATAATTGACAATGACCCCAAATGACACTAACTAATCTAGCCGCTGATTTCAATATTGTGCTATTGCATACTGTGACCATGATTACTTTTTTAGTATTAATCTGCTTAAACTTCATTAGCATGCTAGCATTGCATTTTAATTTCTCTAGATTGAATATATGGTATTGGCAGTTCAGTTGATTTTTCTCTTGAACTTTAGTAATTCTGATGCCAGTCAAAAGATAGTACATGAGTATAAGATTGCTTTGCTGGCGTACTATTTTCAATCACAAATCAGGGTGTTTTTTTATATGATATTGTTTTGTTCTTGTACTCGCCTTTTCTCCGTTTAGTAACTGAATGTGTTTGTTTGGCTTCCAGGAACTTGACCGAGCTCGACATACAGGACTGTATAATGGAGGAAATTGGGGGATGTTGGCTCAGTTGCTTTCCTGAAAACTTCACTTCTCTTGAAGTACTGAACTTTGCGAGTCTCAACTGTGAGGTTAATTTTGATACTCTTGAGCGCCTAGTTAGTCGGTGCAAATCATTGAGGGTTTTGAAGGTCAACGAGAGCATTACCTTAGATCAATTGCAGTGTCTGATCCTGCATGCTCCTCACATACTGGAGCTTAATACTGGCTCATTCCCCCAAGATCTTACGCCTCGCCAGTACGAGGACATTGAGAGGACATTTAACAGTCGTACGAATCTCCAAACCCTCTGTGGCCTATATGAAGCCTCTTCCGTGCATCTACCAGTTCTCTATGGAGCGTGTCTTCGTCTACAGTTCTTGAACTTGAGTGACGTGGGTCTTCAAAGTGGTGAATTTACGAAGCTCATCGAGAACTGCCCTAATCTGCGGCGCCTTTGGGTAAGTATTTAGATTGTTTAACATGTATATTTAAAGGATCTGATCCATATTCTGACATTGTTCGAAACATTCTTCACCATGATAGTGGGACTATATCTGCATAAATAAAGCTAATCACATTTGGTACTGGTAGAGCGTAAAAGAATGTGTTAATACTGGAAGTAATACCAGCTTCACAATAACAAAGAATGTGATATGTCCTTGCACTTGCATTTGATTTTACGCTGTTATAACTTCAGCTCTGAAGTCTGCTTAGAGTCACTGGTTATCCTTAAAGACAGTTAGACGGTCAATTTATAACCGTATCTGAAGTTGTAATTTTGTATAATGGAACTGCAAATTCAGGTGCTATATTTAATTTAGTTGCGAGGTCAACTTGCAAGGTTATCAAGAAAGTTAAAAGGAATACTTGTTTGCTGTTTAGTAATGGCAATGCACTTGTGTCATCAAAATTCTTTCAGGATTGGTCTCGAGAGCCCCTGTTGTGTTTAGGCTTATAAGAGGTCACTCGTGTGTTTAGGAGGTGTTTGATCGCTTGATTTTTGCTTTGTACTCTTGTTGGAGCATCACTTGTGCTCTTTAATTCTTTTCCACATATATAAAGTTTTTGCTCTTTCCAAAAACCAAAAGTGATTTAGTTGCACTCTCTGGAATTTAACTTAAAAAAATATGGTAGTGTACCTTGTGAAGTTGCATCAAATCTCAGTGCATGTTTGTTATCTCTCAATTTGTATCTTGCTCTTACATATATTCAGTTAAACGTTGTACATTTTTTTCCTTGCACAATGCTGAAATGTAACTTTTCTATCAATTATAGGTTATTGATACAGTTGAAGACAAGGGGCTTGAAGCTGTTGGATTAAACTGTCCATTACTTGATGAGCTTCGGGTCTTCCCTGCTGATCCATATGATCAACACCATCGCCACGGGGTGACCGAATTAGGCTTCTTGGCTGTCTCTCGTGGATGTCGCAAACTTCGCTATGTCCTTTATTTCTGCCGAAGAATGACTAATGCTGCAGTTGTGACAATAGTGAAAAACTGTCCTGATTTTACCCATTTCCGCCTCTGTATAATGAATCCTTGCCAGCCTGATTACCTCACCAATGAACCCATGGATGAGGCCTTTGGTGCAGTTGTTAAAACTTGCAGTAAAATCCGAAGACTTGGCGTTTCGGGTCTCCTCACAGACCGTGCATTTGAATATATTGGAACGTATGCTAAAAATCTCGAGACTCTTTCGGTAGCATTTGCTGGTAATACTGATTGGGCAATGCAATGTGTTCTAGAAGGGTGTCAGAAGTTACGTAAGCTTGAGATTAGAGATTGTCCGTTTGGGGATGCTGCTTTGTTGTCAGGCCGAGAGAAGTATGAAATGATGCGGTCATTGTGGATGTCAACCTGTACTGTGACAATGAACGGGTGCAAGCAACTAGCTATGGAGGTTCCAAGATTGAATGTTGAAGTGATCAAAGAAGAGGGAAGTGAGGATACTTCAGCTGATAAAATTTATGTCTATCGTTCAGTTGCAGGGCCAAGAAAAGATGCCCCACCATTTGTTCTCACCTTGTGATAATATGGAGGATTGAGATTACTATCTGGTATGTAATTCCTGCTATCCCTAAAATCTTCGATTAGAGGCCCTGGGTCTTAGTCTACCTATTTTAAGCCGAAGCTTGGTGCCTATGGGTTTTTGTTCAGTGTAAACAATTGTGCTGCTATTTGTTATTTAGTTTTCTTTCCTGCACTTCTCTCGGTTTTTGGTTCAGTGCTACTAGTTACTACGGTCAAACTTAAGTTCCAACTATTGTAAGCACTCCTGGTAATTGTTGATACATTGACATGTCAGGATTTGCAGCTGAGAGCTCCCCAACATGCTCAGTTCCGGTTTGGGTCATATAATTATTGTTAAAAGCAGGAAAAACAGAGAGACCTCGTTCCATTCAAACGGATATCATAATGTAGAGCAGTAGAGGTCCGTGTTCTCATGACGTCCATGGAGTCTCTACCGGATGGGAAGTGTGTAGTCCAGGTTCTTGACTGGAGCATCAATCTGGTCATTCATCCAAGCCACTTTCGTTTTCTTTTTTCTAATTTAATTCATCCCTGTCATCAAAATGGCTGGAGAAGATATCATGGTGAAATGCGTTAGTTTGCTATAAGATAATTCTGTGCCCAGTTGATTGTTGGTTAATTAATTCGGTGTTGTACTGTAAGTAAGTAGCCTGAATGAATCTATAGAACTGTATCAAGTTTCAATGTACTATCTCATCTTATCCAGGAATATCACTTCTGAAAAAATTAACACCTGTTTGTCACAGATATGCTTTGAAGTTTGAACTATGAAGATTGTACAACTGATGTTAGTAACTTAATGTAGTATGCATGAAAATGTTTTTAAAACGGAGAATGATCGACTCTTTACGGTAAATGTCCATTTCCATTACTCTTTGTTTCTTGATTTGGGTTGGTTGAGAGAAGTATTGGTTCTAACTTCTAACTTGCATGTTAACATGGAGTTGTAATTGTTCAATAGGAATTGTGATCCAGCAGGAACCAATCCTGAATTAGTTGAAGGTATATTTGCAGGAGCTTTGCTAGGTGTAATAAATTCACCAAGTCCTTTTTGTTTACTGGAGGTGGTGCTTGTTACTTTGGTGAGCTCCAGGTTGATATCATGTCCTACTCGAGCTCATATAACCCTCACTACATCTTCGATTTCAGCTTCTGTAGGTTGTTTGGATTTAAACAGAGTCTCATAGTAGTACTTATTCACACTATTTTCCCATCTCCACTCGATTTTCACAGATAGCACCATCTCATTTTAACTCCTGGATTTTCATTGATTGTCGTGCATTTAGAGGACTGGGAGTGAAAGTACTTCGTGTTTTGATCTCCTTGTGTCATTCAATGTTTTTTAGCTCTTTGTTGCCACATTAAGTTTTCTCAAGTTGCTCCTCCAGCTTTCTCTTCACCTCATCACTCTTCTTTTTTACATTACAATGAAAGACCTCCATTTCCTTCTTCATCCTGCGGATTCCCCCTTCATGAAATACAAAACACCCCTTTTCCCAATTTATCAACCCAATCCTGGTTTAGATTAGAATTATAAGTTTACACCGGAGGTACCACACACACTAAAATATTATTTTAACATCAATATTACTATTTTATTATAAAAAAGTAATCTACTTCACTTACTTTTTCATATATTCCATTCTTAAACGCGCGCCAAATTTAGTGGGTAAAGTTTTGTGGGACGGAGGGAATATATGAGTACGAAGTTATAAACTTATAATATTTGAAGGAAATGTAAATTTGAGTTCCAATCTTATACTCCATACTCCCGCCGTTCCCATAAAATCTTCATAGCTTTCCTTATTTGGCGTTCATTTTTATCACAAACTTCACGACTCCTATATTTACTCTAAAAACATGAAATTTGTTTGTAGGACTCAACAATTTACTAACAAAAAAGATTTAGGGGAGGAGAACTAATTTACAATCTCCTCAAGAATAGGAGTATAACCGTGGTCGGGAAAATTTCAAATTTGGTCCTGTAACGTGTCATCAATCCAGATATGGTCCTTTAATGTGTTTGTTATCAGATATGGTCCTTTAATGTGTCAAAAATTCCAATATAAGTCCTCCACGTCACCATGGTGCCACTTGTCAACAATGTGTATAAGAGTTTTTTTTGTGAAAAAAAATAAGGAAAAATGATTTAATCAATATTAACTATCCAAGAATATATCAAGGAAGAGAAATATATATAGAATTTGACATATGAAATTTTAGGAGTTCATATTTTAATTATAATCTATATTCTTGTCGATCACATTAACGAAACATGGATTATAAATGTTGTACAAAGTTTAAGA
>JAYMSL010000628.1:0-22293 GCA_036897195.1 Plantago coronopus
CAAGTAATAAAGCAAACATAAACACGAAGTTTGCAATGATGATTTAACCATAAGCGAGCATGTAATTTTATTCTAATCATGCATACGAAAATTCACATGCATTTCATATGGAGGTTTACACAATCATCAAATCAAATTACATCAACCAAATGTAATTAACCAACGTAGCAAACATACGCACAAGGATGATTGAACCATAAACAAGCATGTGATTTTATTTCTAAAATTGCATCATCATCATCATGAGAATATAAACATGCATTTAACTCTCTCAAGCAATAGATTAAAGTAACAACAAGTTTCAACCGCATACGTACTAATTATTTAACAATAAACTAGTACGGAAGTAGCATGATCACATTTGCATCAACTTATAATCACATATAATGATACAAAAATTAAATTTCAAACCAATTGAAACACATATGTCATGCTATAATTAAATAAAACTTGTAAACTTTAACGAAACAAGAATCATAGAGATATAACAAGGAGACACGTCGGATAGGACTAAAGGTACGTATCAGAATAATATACATGGCATGCAAACGGTTCCACTTTACAAACAGACACATCACTTTACATGAATTGTCAAAGCGAAGAGGTGCTAGTCTATATATTATTTAAAACTGAAAGTTTTTGTGGAAGCCTAGGCCATTCATAGGACTGCTTTGCTGACGTGGCACATTAACATTGCAGGAGGATCCATATTGAAAACCGGTCCGGATTAAATCCGGAAAAGAGAAAGCATTTTAACTTTGATGTTGGACGGATCTCGGGTCGGACACGGTTCGGGTTCGATCCGAAGTCCGGAATCCGGCTGCTATATAAGGATAAAAGTAATGGTGTTTTGGTCATTTCGACCAGCTGAAGTTGATTTTAACCGTGTTTAATTAATGTACAGCTTGCGTTTAATTAGTTGTTCCAGAATAACTGCATTCAATGACAACTAATGCTGAGATATGAAGATGATTCCCATAATTACATTCCATGTACGGTACAAGAAAGAGTTATTGAATAATTAATGCAAAACGTCCCCCAAAGGTAAGAACGTGTTAAACAACTTTTACAGAATATTCTAAAGCATGCAAATATCAATTTGGAATATTTTTGCTGAAGCTGCACAACGCTGTTAGCCGTCTAGCGAATGCCTGTAAACCCTAAATTTCCAAAGATAGAAAAGGTTAGAAATTCAAGCACATAGTAACAGTTTCATAATTCCCGCTAATTGAATTTTTGAAATTTCGAATATTGGCGGAAATTGTGCTATAAAAGGTGGCCATTCCGTTCATTTCTCTTGACAAAAAACATTCAAGATGAGCTTCCAAAGTTTACCTATGGACATTCTTATCATCATAATGACCAAAGTTGCAGCACACGGCACAGAATCTTGGGCCAAGGCAAAGTCGAGGTACGTTAACTATTTGTTCAGTTTCATGTTTATCCAAAGTTTTAGTGCTCAAATCAGATTGTATATTGGGTATAATTGTACTATTTTAATTTCAGTTGCAAAGAAATGAATGAAGCAGGCAACACAAAGCAAGTAATGCGCAAGCTTAAGTTAAGTGACACAAAAATGATTCCACCTGCAGTGTACTCTAAACTTCTGGAATTCAAGAACCCTGAAGTTCACTACCGAGACTCATTGGTATTATATTAATTTCATAATTGTTGGCAAAACAGTACAAGTTTATGGCTTTCTTTCGTTTATAACAGTTTTTCAATGTATAATTGTCTGACTAGAAACAATTTAGGCAAACTAGAAACAACATGTCTATGAACAACATGATTTCATGTATGTCTTTCATAAGCTTAGGCAATATGTTTCGTGAGATATATGAATTATTTAACTGTTATACATATATAAAACATAGATAAAGAAAATTGAAAAATATGGTGTGTGATACAACTCACCAATCATACAGTTGTATATGTGTTTTGCTTTTCAGTTCCCTTTTCATCTGTGTAGGCCCCTTTTTTTCTGTTTCACATCAAACAATTATTAAAGCATTAGGTCTCTGTGTTTCAAATATTGAATTTCTTGATCAATTATACAGAAATACAACATTTGTATAGTCATTGGCTTACCTGATAGATAGTTTAAAAAATGTCAGCATTTTCTCCCTTCACCAGTTGTTCTCATTTCTCCCATCCTTCATGCTTCATGCCAGCCAAGTCTAAAAACCCTACACATCAGTTGGTAATGGTTACCCTTTGTTGTATGAATAATTAGCTATACACAGAAACCACAAGTTTTGCATGGCAATAGATGTATAGTGTTTGAAATATAATCTGACATGCATACATATGGTTTTAATGTAATCTTACATAGTTATCATGATAGATTAATCTTGAGATTGATGAAACTGTTAAAGTAGTATAAATTGATTCTAACATGTGAATCAGCTAACATATACAATCCCTAGAATGTTTTTACCACAGTAGTCATATACAATAATATATTGTTTCTTTTAGCTTATGAAACTAGCTCTGTATTATTATTCTAGCAGGATTGTAACACTTGCAGGGTATAGACAGATCATTTAAGGGATATGAAATAATTTAAACAATATCATCAACAGATGATAAGAAATACCTCCATTTTTATTTTGTTTGATAAAAAACTAAAATGACTTTAGATAAAGAAAAATATATGGGTGAGGATGACAAGACAAACACTATACTTATATACATTAACCCCAAGTCTTTTACACAGTACAATAGACAATGCATTTTAACATGTGATACCCTAACAGTTTCTCCCAGCAAGTAGCAATTAAACTCACCAAATTTGCATTCGTCTCCCGTATAAGACACCCTAGCAGCAGCATGTTGTGTGATGATTTTCCCTTGCAATAAAACAAAATTAAATACTTAGATAACCTTCGACGAAGCACCTAATATGCCATATGCAGTGTGATATAACATATAAACATAAATTAGGCTAATCCGAAAGGAAACTGACCGTGTATCAGTCGATTTTTGTGCGTACGTACAGAGAATCACCGTGCTACTCAAAATGCTGATAAAACGAGGATAATACCTCCGATCTGTTGTGAAACGTGTTAGATTAGCAAAAACCCTAACGATTCATACTGATTTTAAACGGTTAATTGTTAAAAATCAAGGCAAATTGACCAAAACTCACCGTAAACAACTCGATTATATGAGTTTATCACCGATGCGAACAGATCTGACCAAATCGACTCGAGTTGTGCCTAGAACAGCTCCGATTAGCTTCGATCCATCGATGATATCGAAATCGCAGCCAGAGGCAAGATCAGTTGCATTTAGATGTGAGATTTGTGATTTTTTTGTGACCTACAACAGAGAGGATTGGAAAATTTTGGCAAGAAGCTAGGATTGAGATGTTATCGGAGTGTTGTTTTGTTTGTAGAGAGGAGGCAGAAATGAAATGGAAGTGGCGAATTTTGGGTTAAACTGGAATTATATACAACGCTTTAGGGTTTCGTATGGAGCGGCTGGATTAAGTCGCGCATTGAGTCTCATTAATTCGCGCATTAGTTGTTTTGTGCATTGATCCATTTCCTAGGTTGTGTTTTTATTTTGAAAAATTCACCTTTTTAGTTGTTTTAAGTACTAAGTTCATTTAGTTTTCGAATTTAGGTGCATTTTTATTTAAGTAATGAAAAATTATTTTCAAATTCAGCGTTAATTTATTTAACTTATATTTTAAGAAATGTTTTTTTATATTGTATACTAATATATGTTATTATTTTTATTTTATTCTTTTGTCTTTAGCCAGTTGAAGAATGGATGATATTAGCAAGCGAATAAAATGCAGAGAAAATTCTTCGAGTAAAAATAAACCAGCATTGTCAGCAAATGATGTTGAGAATATCCCTCCATCAGTTGTTTCGGAAAATAACGGTATTTTGCTATCATTTTATTTACATCAACTGAAAGAATATGTTTTGTATTATTCATGTCAACCCAAGTGCTTTTCATTTATTTTTATTGACTCTTTTACAATTACAAACTACACCCAGAATGTATTGCAAAACAATTAAATATATTTTATTAAAAATTTATGTAAATATTATTTTTATATAGTCCATTACACATAATATTTGACTAAAATGATAATTAATAAAAAAGTATTCAACTTTGACATTTTTTACATATAAACTACTCAACTTTTATTTTGACACAAAAGATACTCAACTTTTACATGTTTTGTACATAAGGTACTCAATTCTTATTTTGACATAAAAGGTACTCAATTTTCAATATTTTTAGTGCAAAAGGTACTAAAATTCATTTTTTTGGCACAAAATAATGAAATTTCATAAGTATTGCACATAAGGAACATAATAAAGTACTGTTTAAAATTTCTAATTAGTAAAATTGATATTAGATTTTATAAAAAGAAATGCAAAAAGAATATTAAATTTGAGACCTTTTGGTTTAAAGATATTAGATTTAAAATTTTCAATACTCGTGCTCATTTAGCATTTAACCGCACCACTATATATATAAATATAAATTCAAATTTGTTTTACCAAGTTGTCTCATCCTTCAACTCCCGTATACTGTACTCCATCCGTCCAGTCAATAGTTTTCCAATTTCCTTTTTAGTAGTCCGTTACAAAGCTTCCCATTTCTTTTTTTGGACATGTGTTCCCCAATCTTTCCCCACCCATTTAATTACAACACATTAAAATCACTCCTACTACCTCCATTTATAATATTTTAATCAAAACCTTATTTTGTTGACCAAAATAAAAGAAGCTTTGCATGGACGGAGGGAGTAGTATTCATGGCAGGACAATATCATATGGACAAGCTTTCGTGATGATTTGGATAAACAATTCATTATTATAAATATAATCATAGTCACAATCACACTAGCGAGTAGCGAGTGCTGGTCAGTCCTTCTAACATACTCCCTCCGCCGTCCGTCCAAATGAGCCCCATCTTAGCTTGGGCACATTATTTAAGAAGAGTAGTAGTATAATGGTATATTGTACAATTGGGGTATAGTGGAGTAATTAATGGAAATACATGAGCTTAAAGTTTTTTTTGGAACGGTTATAACTATACTTGAAATTGACCAGATATACCCGCTAGATCTAAAAAAACCCCATTCGATTTATGAATTTTTTAAGGTTATGTGAGTCAACCTATTTAATTTAGTTATAACAATCTCGGAAATTTGAGTAAAGAAAATCGATTAAGGCTCTGTTCTTTTCAGCTTAAGTTCAGTTCAGTTCAGTTCAGTTCAGATCTGTTCTGTTCAGGTTTGGTTAGTTCAAATTTGTACTTCACTTAAGTTCGGTTCAATTTATTTCAGATCAGTTCAGTTCAGTTCCGAAAATCTCAGTTAAAAAGAACAGAGCCTAAGTGTCCCATTTTACTTGGAGATAAAGTAATAATGTAAATAAAGGTTTTTATTTACAAAATCACAAAATATCTTCTTAATTTTAGCAAGTAAATCACACCACAAATGATATAATGAAAATATGATGTAATTGAACTTGACATTTTACTATAGCCAAGCGTTTGGAACCTAATATTGATGGAAATTGCTTTAGTTTCAATCATGTAGTTGTCAACACACTCGCCTATTTTTTGTCTCATTGTCCGTAATATTTCGTCTAATTATGTTGATGATTGAAGGCATGTTGTAATCATAAGTGTTTCATTGTTTTTAGGATGAATGAATATGTTGCACTTTGGTTAAATGAAAAAAAAAAAAGGATTTATTCTCTTTTGCACATTAGCCTCGTGCGCAAATTGTGTGTGCCAACTATTTATCTCAATTATACATGTCATAACTTTTTCAGAGTTTACCCTGCGATGCACGTCCAAAAAATAGAAAATAAGAGGTTTGGGTCACAAAACACCATCAAGATTAGGAAGTTTTTTTTTAATAGACAAATCTATTCTAATCCTACTCCTGCTCCTACACTGATCCAATACCAACCTTATACCCCACACCAATACCAACCTTATATCACCAAATAAACCTCCACCTCCGGGAATCGAACCCGGGACCTATAACCATTACACCCTGCACCTTACCACTGCACCACCCACCCCGGGTTCATCAAGATTAGGAAGTTATTAGCTAGACAAAAAAAAAAGTAGTCGGAAATATTTATAAAGAAGTACTAATCCGTGACGTTAGTGTCAACACCCGGGAATATTTAAACAAATGTTAATTTGCAACATATCCATCTATCATAGTAACCATAGATCATCTGATAATTTCAGTTAATTTTGTTTGAAATGTATTATTTGAGAATATTATTTTTTAGCATGGCAAAAGAATATTTATAGAGGTCCATGTGTATTGTGACAACTATTTAATTTTCTCTTAGGCATGAATTGAGAACAAGTTTTACTAACTTCAATCTCAAACTGATCTTTAGCAGATGACAACCTTCAGTTTGAACTAAACAAAATAAAAAAGTATAATGATTACCCAAGGTATTGGATGAATTTGTGTCTGGCTTTGGACAGGTCGGTTATATATAGGTCAGGTTCTAGACGGGTTTTATAGGGGTTGGACATCGAGTATTGTACAGATTTGGTCAGGTTTACGTCAAGAGGGGTGTGCCTGTTTGTGGGGATCGAAGTTGGTGTTAGGTACGAAGCTGGGAGGCACAACCAAGTCGGGTTTGGGCTAGGTAGTGTCGATGTACGTGTAGATTCTCTCAAATTGGAAACATATGCCAATGAGAATGACTGACTGCATAAATGAACGCATTCTCACTTGACATGCTATTAGCAGATCATCAAAATAGAAAGTGGATTGTATGTACGGAGACTCAGACTAACACATCATCAATTATTGATGTTCAATATATTGTTTACTTATATTACTTCATCTATTAATTTACAATGTCTTATTTTATATTTATAATTTCAATAGATAATTTTGATGGTGGGGCATGCTGATTCAAAGATTCATTCGTCGGGGTGCATTAGGTGGGGGTGCTATTTCAAAAGCACAGGTAGGACGATATGTTAAGATATTCCAAATGTATAATAATAAAACACGCATATTTAAAAGTTATGATGAAGTATTTTTAGATCACATGGTTTGTGTTTTGATCTGGAGAAAAAATTAATCGCAAAGAGACCTCGATATTGAGACTGGAAGTTACTATAGTAGTATATTTACTTTTGAAATTTGATATGAATGGTGAGTTATTATGCTATTGAGAGGGACTGATGGAGTTTCTTTAAGTCATCAATGTTATTAACAGTTCCAGGCTGCAAGAAGAAATCAAATTTTAATATGGGGAAGGTTAATTTAAGTTATAGGTTGATCAAAGTGCAAAAATACTTTGCACAATAGTGCAAATTAATAGTTAAGGGATTGTTTGGATGAATTAGTCAAACTATACAAAAATTGAGTTTCTGTACCTATACCTTATTATTTGACTAATAAGGACTCATCTGTAATTAAAAAATCTATGAAGAGGGGGTGTGAATGAAATTTGCCCATATACTATAACATATTTACCTTTGAAATATAATATAATTATTTGACGGTTATCATATATACTCCCTCCGTCCGTCCACAATTGCTCCACTTGCTTTTGGGCACAATATTTAAAGAAGTATGTAAAATGAACCCAGGGGTGGTGCAGTGGTAAGATGCAGGGTGCATTGGTGAGAGGTCCCGGATTCGATTCCCGGAGGTGGAGATTTATTTGGTGTTATAAGGTTGGTATTGGTGTGGTGATATAAGGTGGTATTGGGTTAGTGTAGGAGTAGGATAGGATAGGATAGATTTGTCTTTTCAAAAAAAAGTGTGTAAAATATTGATATATAGTACAAGTGGAGTATATTGGAGTAGTAAATGAAAAGTAAGTAGTACAAGTGGGGTAGGAGTGTGTGATTTAAAAGTAATAAAAACTTTCAATTTTTTTAAAACGGTGCATTTCTGGACGGACGCCCAAAATAGCAAAATAGTGCATTTCTGGGCAGGCGGAGGGAGTAATACTCAAGAGGGGTTGTTGGAGTATCATTACGTCTCAATGTTATTAACAGGACAAACTAAGGAATACATAAAATTTTACTAATTTAAAGATGGATCAAAATGCTAAAAAAATTGAAGCGTATAAGATTAATATGGTTGGTGTCGAAAATGATGGGGAGGTTGAATTCGACATACCGAATGACATAGTTTTTCAAAGTGTTCTGATTCTATAGCAGACATTGTGAGTAGTACTTACCCTTCTTTATTAGCCTGAAAGTTTGATGCAAATTACTTTCAAGAAAGAGCGATTTTAGCACCCCACGAATGAGATAGTACATGTGGTTAATGATTACGTGATGTCCTTATTGGATATGGAGATGCAATTGAATTTCTTAGTGCTGATAGTATTTGTCCAGATGAAGATGTTGTAGTGGATCGTGAAGATGTCTTCTCCGTTGAATTTCCAAACAATATCAAAGCATCCGGATCACCAAATCATAACTTCACGTTGAAAATTGGTTGTCCGATAATGCTACTAAGAAATATTGATCCTTCTGTCGAAATTTGTAATGGAACTAGATTGATTGTTACTGAAACTGGAAAGAATGTAATCCAGGCTCAACAAATTGTTGGAAAGTATAAGGGAGAGGAAGTCTACATCCCCCGTATCCGTCAGACATAACAAAGTTCCCAATATGATTTCAACGACGACAATTTCCTATCTCAGTATGTTATGCTATAACTATTAATAAGAGTCAGAGACAATCACTTGCTCACGTGGGATTATATTTACCGAACCATGTGTTTAGTCATGGACAATTATATGTTGCTTTCTTTAGAGTTACTAATAGGAAAGGACTTAAGGTGTTGGCTCTGGATGAGAAAGGTCGATCGACTAACAAGAGTATTGTCGTTTACAAGGGAGTACTTAGTAATCTTTGAGGTACTTTTTTATAAATATTCCCGACTACTATTTTTTTTACTACTCATACAACTTTGTATTGGCGTTCTGTAAGTAAATTAATAGTATATTATTTTTGCAGATATTGACGACGGATTTTTGTCACGCAACTTCATTCATGTCATAATTATGTATTTTCTTATATCACGTAATGCACTATAGTTTTGGATTGAGAAATATTTACGAGACTTCTTTTAACTAATGTTCTTCTTTATATTTTGTAAACACTTAAATTGTACCGTGGCAGCGCCACGGGTTAGTACTAGTTATATTATTAAGTTTAACACTTTTATTAATATGATACTCCCTCCGTCCCACAAAACTTTACCCACTTTCCATTTCCTGACGTCTCACAAAACTTTACCCATTACCAAATAAGGAAGTTACCCCACACATTAAAATATTATTTTAATATCAATACACTTCTTTATCACCACATATTCTCAAAAACTAACCTACCCCACTTACTTTTTCATTTTTACTCCATTACTTTAATTCATTTTCTTTAACTGCGCGCCAACCCTAACGATTAATGTTTTGTGGGACGGAGGGAGTAAGTGTTATCCTTACAACATAGGTCAATCGATGATTGGTTTTATATCATACACGATCTAAAACACTATTTCGTTAATTTGCCAAGTTTAAGAACCGATGGACTGAGGAGTTGGTCGGATTTGGAGAAATGGTGAAACAACATTCAAATCTTTTACATTACAAACATTATTTTCTATAGTAATTCAGTGGATGGTAATGTATAGTCAATCAATTCAAAATTGAAAAGCATTTGAATCCAAAATTTCCCGTAGATTTGATATTATAATTTACTTGATCAATTTCACGAAAAAGAAAATGGAAGCAATGACAAAATAAAAGTTTCGAAAATAAACTAACACAGTCATTTAACACGTGTTATGTATAATTTTGTTCGTAATGGTGCGATTAATAATTCAATAAATCATTTATTATAACCATAAAAGGTAGCTTAATTGCCACAATTACATATATAAACGCCTATAGTAGAAATGCATGATAAAACATTTTAAAAAAATTGTTCTGACATCAGTAATTTCTACTATGACATATTCACATGCCTAGTGTAGCAGTGTCTGTGTTACCTAGTTGCCGAATGTTGGATTACAATCTTGACCACATATGACTTTCGCCTTCTCAGAAGTCCAACCCTCCCCCATACGCGCTATCATGCAGCTGTTATAGCAAGCTTGATAGTGTTGTTGGCCTTGAACGTGGATCACTGCCATCAACAAAAAGCACACCAAGAGCAATACAACCATCTTTCTGGCCTCCATGTGTGTTGTTGGTTCTGGTTCTCAGGAAAGTTTTCTGAGAAATTGAACCAAATTAAGTAGGATGAGTTATGAACTTATGATGATGCCAATAGTCCAAATGTAGTGTTAAATTGTAGAGCTGGAATACTACTACTGTAAGAGTGTATGTTTGAGCTTTATATAGAGGCATCTGAAATTATGCAATGTGGTTTTCGGTAAAGTTTTCCTTACGAGATAATAGGAGATTTATGGTATACGAGAGAGGTTGAGATCGAAACTAATGGTGCAAGTAGTGATGTTGATTAATTCAATGCTCAAGGTTGTTACTGACATGGAGTTCTATTTTTGTATAACAAGTAATTCGACACGTTTTCTTTTTTGAGTACACTATATGTATCATGTCATTTTTAAAGAAAACTACAACTTTCGATCATTTCTATCACATTGTCAAATGTCAATCCAACTTTCTTACTTAACTTTCAAATCGACAAGGATAATACTCTATTCGTCTCATTTCATATTCTCTATTATAACCTGTCTCAATTTCATCTTCCACTTTTTAAATGAAAATTTCGTATAATATTTTACTCATGATATCTCATACTTTATACATTATATCTCCTACTTTATTCACACATATCATACTTTATTCACTCTCTTTTCTACTTTTATCATCAGTTCATTACACAACACATTATTTTAAAACATGTACTAACTTTTTTTTAATCGACAACTATTACAATTACTAATAATTACTAATAAGATCAAATCAAGACAAGACAAACCACAATACACCTCTAAATCTTTATAGTGGTTCCAATTAACATTGAACCATGCAAAAGTGAGTGGGAATTAGGCCAATAGAAGCAGTGAGATCCAGAATAACCTAAGAATATCCCAACTAGATGGATAAATTGCAATAAATTAAAAGTCAAAAGCTAATGGATAAAAATCAAGCAGAAGTGACTAGATTGCAAAGTGACATTTTGCCTTAACAAAAAGTTATTGTTAGACTAATATACAAATGTAGTAAGTAGAAATAGTCCTTAGAAAACAAAACCTGTAGCCTGTAGGTATGAGACAAACCATCAAACTGAACCACTGTTTTAAGAATTGAGAGAAAATAGAAGAAGACAGCCCAGCGACAATACATGTACGAAATCTTCATCTCGACAAAATCTTCATCAATTTAATAATCACAGTGGTTACTTATTCTTATGTAAGAAATTATGATCATGATTATGACACTGCTTTGCTTGTTGATAAATTAATGATGTTTCACTTCCCACTGATGCATATTCAAGTAGGCGAATTGAAAAGATAAAGATGTACGATGAATTAGACTAGGGTGTATCTCGAGTGAGAGATAGTATCACTCTCCAATACTATGTAAGATTCAGCTAAGCGGATTAAAAAGATGTATGGTGGATTAGACTGTGGAGGATCATGAATGAGTGATACCTCTCGAGATCTACATAAGATGTTGTACGACTTTGTTATAGAAGATTACGAGTGACTACTATCACGAGAGACGAGACTATTCGAAATTCATGAAAGATGTCACACAACTCATTACACTACTAATCTTTAAAGTAATCAATAAATATAACCTTTAAAGTAAGATGTAAATATCGTAATCAATAAATATAACCTTTAAAGTAAGATGTGTACATGTGAGTTCGAATTTGAGCTAGCCAGATAAACAGAAAAGCAGAAGACAAACAATAATAGGGCAAAAAATTTGGTGGTTCCAGTCTTCCAGAATCGAGTAATCAAGTCAAATATGTCTAACTATTGATATAGTTGCTTGAATATGCGTGTGATAGGAAATATACTAAAGGCTCATTTGATTTCATTGGTTTAGCTATTCAGTGTCATCAGATTGATGGTTTAGAATATACATAACGACTAAAATGGGTGATACCTGGCAGGAGGTATGCTGGACAAACATCATTAAAATTTAAAGCCGATAGTTTTTGTTCGATGCAATTCCTCTAAAAATTTCTGAATTTGATCGAAACTAAACTCTCAAATTAAAGTGAACTAGTAAAACTTTATAAGCATAAATTTCTTCCGGATTGAGTTTAATATGAACTAAGTATAGACATTAGTCTTTATAAACATATCTAACTATTATAAATCATTGTTTAATATATCATTATCAACTAGCACTTACAAGCAACGAACAGTTGAACATCATTCTAAATATCTGAGCTAACAACACTCCATTAGAAGAATACATTAATTTCTCACACAACGCACCTCTTACTTACCACTCCATCACTTTATAAATCGGATTTGTGTTAAAAGCATAAGGTTTTCTAGTAAAAGATCTGGATCGGTACGTATTAATCGACAACCTTTTGTAAAGATTAAAGAGGACAAATAGAAAAATATAAAGTAAAAACCGACGTGTACGTCTGCGTCCAGTAAGATTACGCCACGAGTGACTCGGTGGTCCGTAGATATTGGTGGATAGTCCATTGGAAAAGGCACAGACAAATCAAATGGTAAACAATAGTTTAGGGTATTTTGGTCATTTGCTATAAGACTAAATCATCAAATTGACAATTGCAACCCAAAAACATCAATGTATGGTCTTAATTAGGATAAGGGCATCGTATATAGTATCATGGCCTCATGGCTCATGGGTACTCTTATTAATTACACAATATTTAAACTTAATTTCATAAATATAACATGAAAAAATTAACATTAGTATAGTTTAGGTAAAAGTCGTAGATAAGAGTCGCTGATAAGAGTCGCGTATACTTAAAATGAGATGAGAAGTACTATTTATTGTAAAGGTCATTATAAAATCCATTTTTCTAATGACAATCTTTCGTAAAAGTCATTATTAAGTACTCCCTCCATCCAGTCAAATGTTTCCCGTTTAGTTTTGTTGACTTTTTTTGGGTCGTAAATTACTCCTAAACTATGTTGGTTAAAAAATGTAGAAAAATTACATTTAAAATGTATAGTTATAGTAATATTTTAATATAATTTTTAAAATTTTTTTGTTCAATAAGAGTTTGGAGTAATTAATTTGCGACCGAAAAGCGGGTATCAAAACAAAATGGGAAGCTTATTCGTGGACGGAGGGAGTACAATTTTCTAATTACAATTTTTTTATAAAGGTCATTGTTAAATACATTTTTCTAATCGAAGGATATGATTTTAATTCATATCAGAAAAAATAATGAAAGAACTTTACAATATGGTTTATTTAGAAAAAGAACGAAGAACTTTACAATATGGTTTATTTAGAGAATATTCTAATATGGACTTTTACAACAAATTTGACCTGTAATATGATCAAATTCGTTTAGGATAAAATTAGCCGTAAATGTATTTAACTTGCATGCGTATGTCTTGTATAATAGATGCCAGTCTTATAAGAGACTGTTTTTTTTTTATGCACATAAAAAATATGTATAAGAAACCTATATCTTATCATTTAGCGTCGTATAAAGAACTCTCGTAGCATTTATTTGACTTGCAATACGGAAAAATAATGACGCGATTCAATTTATTTAGATAAATACGGTAATATTACAAAAAGATATGTCGGAAAACTAGTAAGCACATCACATTTGACCAATGAATAAACTTTGTAGAATAAAAGATCTATCGTAACGTTTATGACTTTCAATATGACAAAATGAAGATACGATAGTCGTAAAAGTGATTACTTTGTCACACCTGTTTGACTTGCAATACGATAAAATTTACGTCAAAGTAAAAATAGTCGTCGTCGCATACTTTAATTTCCTGATATGATTAATAAAATAACATGATTATGTCACAAATCTGCATCACTAGCCTGAAATAAATCATGTGCCAAGATATCTACGGCAACTAGCCCCGAATTCAAGCAGAAAATTCGAAACTGATGCAGAATTCCAAGCCTAAAAATGAAATTCTATCCTAAAAAATGTAAAAAAGTAAAAAAAAAGGTTAAAAAAATTGAAAATTTGAATACTTAATCTTATCCATAACCATGTTTAGCAGTAATTAAGCAGACTCTTAACAGCCTAACAACTGTCACTCTAAAATACATCAAAGCAGTCAACTATTCAAGAAATACTCCATGAAAGTACTGTTCAAAGCATATAATATTAAAGAAGGAGAAAAGTGGATAAAATTCTCATAATCCATCATCCTCTTTGTCAAGCACATGGGTCCCCAGTGATGATTATTTTACTGTAAAATTCATCCAAGTGATTCTGTAAAACAGGGGTTAAAATCATAGTATCTGGAGAAAGCGGTTTTAGGTGAAATAGTGGCCATTAAAGAAAGGCCAAGAAAGTGGAAGTTCAGAGAAATTTCTTTTTCACGGAATCCGAAAGTAGTACTAGTATTATCATAATTCTAAAATCTAAATTACCTCTTCAAGAAAAGAAAAGAAAACCGTCTGTTTTGTTTTTCAAAGTTAGTGGTTTTGAGAATATGGCTTCTGCTTTCTCGTGTCAGCTTAGTACTATATAAAGGGGTTTCTGGGTTTTGCATTCCTCACCATCACAACAAACAAACTCATTCATTTCTTCTACTTGTTCTAGTGCTGTATTGCGTTTCTCTGTTCTCATTGGCTGTTCATTGTTGATCTGTCATTTCATTGGTTGTTTGCAACAAGCCACTCCTGTTTATTTGAGGTAATGGTTGTAAAAACTTGATCTTTGTAGTTTTTTTTGTCTGTGGGATTCTGTTTTCAAGAATGGATATTCATATTCTGTCACTGTTGCTAATGATCCTTTTCGATATTGTTGGTGGAAATTTCCAGTTTTAATGGAGTTTTTTGTTCTTACTATTATGTTGCTATCATAGATGATCAAAATGGTATAATATCTGGGTTTGATAGAGTATCCTAAAGTAGATGATGAAGTTTTTGTTGCTTTAAGCCTGTAATGATGGGCATTGTCTTTAGTTTAGGACCATGATAAATATGGCAATAAGGAATAAGTGCCCTATGTTGTATTGCACTCTAAAAATAATGGATTGGATTAGGCCAAGTGTAATGTTCTTGTTCCACACGGAATTGTATTCTTTTTGTATTATTCTTGCGTATCAAGTCTAATTAATATGGTGACCATAATGGTGGGTTCATAATAGCTTGACGTCTTAGTGTTTGAATTTCATACATCTTCTTGAAAAGTATAAATTTCAGTCAATTCTAATTTCTAAGCTACTTTTCCCATCCATATCCATTCCTTTTACTAACATTTTCTAGTCTTCTCCAGTTGAAATCTGTCCGAGGTATTGTTATCTGATTGATCCGTGATCGATGGCGGAACGTGTGCTGACGCGTGTTCATAGCTTGCGTGAACGCTTGGATTCCACCCTCGCTGCGAATCGCAACGAGATTTTGTCATTTCTGGCTAGGTACAGTGTAGTTAATGTTCAGTGTTCATTTCAGTCTTTGATTGCTGTTTTAGTTTTTGTTTTTAACTTATGATCAATATGGTTGCTGCAGAATTGAAGGCCATGGAAAAGGTATTCTGAAGCAACACCAGCTTCTAGCTGAGTTTGAGGCCATTGCTGACAAGTCTAAGCTCAAGGATCATGCTTTCCATGATGTCCTTAAGTGCACTCAGGTAAAGATCAGATCATCAAATGTGTGTTTATTGTTCTCTGTTTGTACTTTGTAGTGCTCTTTCGTAATTGCTCGGTTATTTGTTTGAGTAGGAAGCAATTATTTTGCCTCCATGGGTTGCACTTGCTATCCGTCTGAGGCCTGGCGTGTGGGAATACGTTCGGGTTAATGTGAATGCATTGGTAGTTGAGGAACTTACCGTGCCTGAATTCCTAAAGTTCAAAGAAGATCTTGTGAACGGAGTGTACGTTACGAAACCTGATTATTATTTTGTTGTCTTTTATGCCAGATTCTTGAAAATTTATTCATTTTGTTGGTCTTTGGTGCAGTTCTGAAAGTAACTTTGTTCTTGAGTTGGATTTTGAACCATTTACGGCTTCTTTCCCCAAGCCGACTCTCACCAAATCCATTGGAAATGGAGTTGAGTTCCTCAACAGGCACCTCTCTGCCAAGATGTTTCATGACAAGGAGAGCATGACCCCTCTGCTCGATTTCCTTCATGCACATGAGTACAAGGGAAAGGTGAATACTGAATTTATGGAAACTTCTAATTCAGTTACGTAATGTGTTATAAAAATGCTAATATGATCTGTTTTTTTCTTGGACAGACGATAATGCTGAATGATAGGATCCAGAACTTGAATGCTCTGCAAGCTGTTTTGAGGAAGGCAGAGGATCATCTCTCCACTCTTCCTCCAGATACACCGTACGATGCCTTTGAATTCATGTTTCAAGAGCTCGGGCTAGAGAGAGGATGGGGAAACAATGCTGAACGTGTGTCCGAGATGATCTCTATGCTTTTAGGCCTTCTTGAGGCCCCAGATTCTGCTACTCTCCAGAACTTCCTTGGCCGAATCCCGATGGTTTTCAATGTCGTCATTCTCTCGCCTCATGGCTATTTTGCGCAAGAAAACGTCTTGGGTTTTCCCGATACCGGTGGCCAGGTATAAATAATAATCTTTTGTCGAATCATTGTAATTTATCAATCCTTTATTGCATTACCTGAGCATTGGTTGTTTACTTGACAGGTTGTGTATATTCTGGATCAAGTTCCCGCATTAGAGCGAGAGATGCTGAAACGTATCAAGGAACAAGGACTTGATATCACGCCTCGCATTTTGATCATCACTAGGCTGCTACCAGATGCAGTCGGAACCACTTGTGGTCAGAGGTTTGAGAAAGTGTTTGGGGCTGAGCACTCTCATATTCTTCGTGTTCCTTTCAG
Organism: Plantago coronopus; assembly: GCA_036897195.1. NCBI lineage: Eukaryota > Viridiplantae > Streptophyta > Magnoliopsida > Lamiales > Plantaginaceae > Plantago > Plantago coronopus. The sequence goes on from JAYMSL010000628.1 coordinate 17,017, forward strand.
AACCGAGAAAGGAATTGTTCGTAAATGGATTTCTAGATTTGAAGTTTGGCCATACATGGAAACCTTCACTGAGGTGAGATAGGTCCTATCTGTTTTTTTCTACTTGATCCTTCTGGTTTGCATTAATTGTTTCGAAGCTGATGTTATGGTTTATGAATGGAATTTTCTTTAGGACGTCGCAAAGGAGATTACTGCGGAATTGCAGGCCAAACCAGACTTGATTATCGGAAACTATAGTGAGGGTAACCTTGCAGCCTCCTTGCTTGCTCACAAGATGGGCGTCACACAGGTAATATAAAGCGCGTAGATGAGGTTCCGATTTTTCTTTTTCGTATTTTTTACCAGTAAAAACTAATGTGTGTTAATATTTTCAACAGTGTACCATTGCTCATGCTCTAGAGAAAACAAAGTATCAAGATTCTGACATTTACCTGAAGAAGTTCGATGAAAAGTATCACTTCTCATGCCAGTTTACGGCTGATCTCTATGCGATGAATCATACTGATTTCATCATCACTAGCACATTCCAAGAAATTGCTGGAAGGTTCGAGTTTTTTTTTTTTACTCATATCAAAATTGACAGATCTATGCATTTAAGTCTTAGAATCTAAATGTTTCTATCTTTACCATGTTATCAGTAAGGACAAAGTTGGACAATATGAGAGCCACATGAACTTCACAATGCCTGGACTGTACCGAGTCGTCCATGGAATTGATGTCTTTGACCCCAAGTTCAACATTGTGTCTCCCGGAGCTGATACCAACGTGTACTTCCCATACACAGACACTGAAAGAAGGCTGACAAAGTTCCATCCTGAAATTGAAGAGCTTCTTTTCAGCGATGTCGAAAATGAGGAGCATCTGTAAGTTTTTTTTTACCAGTAATTCATGCTCCGTTAAATCTAACTATCGATGAATCTAGTCCATGATTCTAAACAAATGATATTTGCCACAGATGTGTGCTGAAAGACAAGAATAAGCCAATCATTTTCACGATGGCTCGATTGGACAATGTGAAGAACCTGACAGGACTTGTGGAGTTGTATGCTAAGAACCCAAGGCTGAGGGAACTGGCTAACCTGGTTGTTGTTGGTGGTGACAGAAGAAAAGAGTCGAAAGATTTGGAAGAACAAGCTGAGCTTAAGAAGATGTATAGCCTCATCGAAACCTACAACCTGAATGGCCAGTTCAGGTGGATTTCTTCCCAAATGAACCGTGTGAGGAACGGTGAGCTCTACCGTTGCATTGCAGACACGAAAGGTATATTCGTGCAGCCTGCATTCTATGAGGCATTTGGTCTCACAGTTGTTGAGGCCATGACCTGTGGTATCCCAACTTTCGCCACTCTCCATGGTGGCCCTGCTGAGATCATTGTCCATGGAAAGTCTGGTTTCCACATTGACCCGTATAACGGTGACCAAGTCTCCGAGCTTCTTGTTAACTTCTTTGACAAGTGCCAGAAGGAGCCGTCTCACTGGGATGAGATTTCTGCTGGAGGCCTGAAACGTATTGAGGAGAAGTAAGAACAACTTTCACACTTTAACATGGCACATTTCGTTCACTGAATTTCATCAGCGACTGATTCGCGCTATGTTTTGCAGGTACACATGGCAGATCTACTCAGACAGGCTATTGACTTTGGCTGGAGTGTATGGCTTCTGGAAGTATGTTTCCAAGCTAGATCGTCGTGAGATCCGTCGTTATCTTGAGATGTTCTATGCACTCAAGTTCCGCAAATTGGTAAGTTTCCATATCCACTCAATCAAAATTGCGAAGTTCCAACTTTTAGATGAGATCTCGTATTAATTGTGTTCCTGACTTGTCTTTCCCCTGTTCAGGCTGAGGCTGTTCCAAGAGCTGAGGAGTAAAGAAACATCTCAACTGTTGCTAGTGAATAAAGATTGTGGCCTGGCCTGTGAAGATTCAAGGCCTTTTAGTTTGATTTTCTGCTTCTTTGCCATTCTATTCAAGAATGGCCTATTTGACTATTATATTGTAATCTTACTTAGCTTTCAGTAGTCTCATATCATTCCAAATAAACAGTTTTGCATCTTTTTGGTTATCCAAAAGTGCAAATTTTGTAAGTTATATGCTGTGATTATTATAATAATGAAAGCTAAGTTTTATGCTCACTTACATTTTTCTGATTATTCATGGTTACATGTTTTTACATAACAAAGCCTAACATGTTCCAGTACTAGCAGTATCTGAAACAGAGTTGTTCTTTCTTGTCAGCTCCTGTGTACTCATTCTTCCTTTCGGATAAGCTAATCGATTATCCTCAAAGACGGAACGCATCCTTGGCCTTTTCGAGTGCTTGGTTGCTATACTCCTGTAATCGTGGTTTGATTTCAATGTCTCTGTCAAGGTGGATTGTTCAGTAAACTCTATCTGAATTGGGCGGCAAATTCAGTTTTATAATTGAACTGCCATAACAGCTTCCACTTGCCAAATTCCTCTTTAGTCCTTCAAAAACTCACAATCGCCAATTCAGTCCTTTGCTGAACTGCCTTCTACTGCAGAACTGAAGGCCATGTAATAGGAAATCTGAAACAGTACCAGATGTAGCTGAGTTCGTGGTGACCTTCCAGTCGACGACATTGTCACGAACTGGTGGCATGGTAGATCCAGTTCCAAACTTCTTTTCATCCATGTTTATTATATTTTTTCTCTTGTATTCTCATAATGTGTGCATTAACAGGGACAATTCAATGGAAGTAATTTTTCGTTGTGGAAAATGAAAAATAAAGGCGGTTGTAAGAAAATACCATTGTATTGTGGCAATTGACGGATAGCCGAAAGATATTACTGATGATAAGATATAGGAGGAGATTGATGGTAATGATATTGTCGATTTACACTTGGCATTAGGAGACGGAGTTCCTTCCAGTATTTCTGAAAAGAAGTCAGCCAAAGAATTTTGGAATACGACGAAACTCTACAAGGCGAAATCGCTACACAACAAAATCTTCTTGAAGAGGACGCTTTTACACCCTTCGTATGCCGAACAATTGAAGTAATCATCGAAGGCCAAGTCATCTTCAGGTTGATGTTTGGATGATACAAAACTCTGTGTTTACATTCGAGCTGATGATCTAGCAAAGTTCAGAACAGAACAGAACATAGCAGATAACCATGGTCATATGAACCAGCTATACTCATGATTCAACATGAGTATAATTAGAAGCACTTGGAAGCTATAACTATTTATTTGACCTTGAACAAGGTTGATTCAGATTTGAAAATTTATTTAAATGACACACATGCCTCTTTGTTTTCTAAAAACCTTAAAACCGTCTAGCTCTAGTGTTTCCACGATATCCTTCCTCATAAATAATTTCATCTTTTTATGAAATATGCTCTTTCGTATCCTTTGCTGACCTCATAAATAATTTCATCTTTTTATGATTTAGTTTATTTACAGAGAAGGAGAAGATAAATAAAACTTGCCTTCTCAGAAAGCATTTGTTGCAGGATGAATTTTCCTCAAGATTTAGTTTATGATGAGGTGCTAGTAAAACGAAATGGCAAACTCCTTATGTATACTGCATTACTGCAATCTGACAATCTCCTCAAATTCTCTATCGATTTTAGCATTCATTTTTACTCAAATGGAAAGCAAACCAGAACATAAAATGAAGTGGCAAAATATGAAATGACTGTAGCTTCTGGCTTGAAAGAAATCACATTTGCTCGAATACATGGAGTATGTTCGATAGTTCGAGTGCAACAAAACAATATAGACACATGAATAACACGGGACATATGTTCCGGACGAGTAAACAGCAGTTCAACTACAGAAAGGGAGGGGGGGGGATGGGGAATGAACTATTGAAGATCATTCAACAAACATGTCATCGTTAGAGATAGATCACTCTAAACTTCATCAGCTTTTCTCTCATGGGCTTCATATAGGCTTGTCGTTAGAGATAGATCGCTCTAAACTTCCTCAGAGACGTGAATGTGCAACACCGTGGTCAGGTGGTCAACCAAAAGTGGTCGCTCTAAACTTCCTCAATGCATGCACAAAACTGCTTCTTTACTGCAGTTAGAAACACAAAGAACACGAACTCAAGTCATTTCACAATAGTCATGCCTTTTCTGTTTCTCTACCATTCATTAAGCTCAAGACTAACTGACCGGGAAAGAGCTATTTGGCCAGCTTTATGCAATTCCTCATAAAAAATGACAGTTATCTGGGGATATTAACAGTAAATATCTGAGTTAGTGTGACTTTGGCAGTAGTAATGTAGTAAAGGTGTGGTATTATAGTATGTCAAGTAACAGGAGCCTTACAAACTTCCAGCCAAGCTTTCGATCACATCGGACACAGAACATATCAGCACGAATATCAGTCAACTTATCATATGGTTGACCGAAAGTTACATTTGATCTGCAATAAGAATATCCACCAAGTTAATTATACAACCCTTGTTTACTCATATACATGTAGAGTCTATTTCTTTCCTGTAAGTATGTCACAGCCAAAACATCTCCACTTCTTATTGTTGATTATTAGACTCATATGAATACAGAATCTACATATGTAAAAAGCTGACAAGGTCAAAAGGAACTTACGCCAGCTCGCAAACAAAGTATCCCTCTTGCTGAAATGAAATGAAAATAGAAATGTCAAATAATGTTGTCCAACTAATAAGACTTGTACGCAATGGCACACACCAACAAATGTATAACACTGCAAGAAAAATGAAAACGAAACTATTTTCGTATCTAACAACAGGCTAACATGCCTTCCCAGACAGGTCGGTCCATACTCCATTGTAGTCCGTAGACTTCATTTAATCAGCAGAAATTGTATACTATCAACTAGGATGTAATGTTCATTGACTCCTTGCTGTAATGATTCCTCTTTCTTAACGATCAATTGTATTCTCTTAACCTGGCATTTTCAAGGCTGTTTCAAAGATCCTATCAGGTTATCACCAGTGAATCCTTCACCAGTCAAGCATGGTTACTCATTATAATTCCCGTTCAAACCCGACCGTATATTATCGTTGCACAATGAGTCACCTCCCAAACCCCCTGAAATCAAACATCCAATTTAAACTAGGAACAAGAACCATAGCATAGACTGGAATATACCCAACTCAACAATGGCAAATTGATTCGACATGAATTTAACAGCTTCTACTACATTAACATTCAATGGTATTTCACAAGCAACATGACAGACACTGCATATTCGAACAAACCAACAAAATGCGGACTAAGAAAGCTAGAAAAGTCATCCCACCAGCAACTAAATACCAGATAGAT
>JAYMSL010000629.1:0-22285 GCA_036897195.1 Plantago coronopus
AAGTTCCCGTACTGTTTATTTTGCTACCTACATGGCTCCACATGGTATCTTTGTAGCAATTTGGGGGTGGGGGTGGGGGGTGGCTATACCTGAAGTTCAGCAATCAAGTGTACTAAACTAAAGGATGTATACAGTACATTTAATGGTTTTGAAAGAGGTTTGAGAACGTATTTAGTTACACTAAATGGGGGTCCATGATGAGGCCTAAATATGCAAGCTGTAAATGTTATATCAGTGACTTGGTAAGTGTTCAAAGTTTAAGGAGTGAAATGCTAATGGATTGAAAATAAAGGGCTGTACACGTAAGTTTTCCTAGAATGTACTGAAACTCTTATTTCTTGGTTCAGTGCGATACTTATATTATTTATGTCAATGCTTCAGGGATTTTTCTTTTAATGCGTTGTCGGATAATCTTCCTCAAAGTTTCCAGTCACTGAGCAGTCTCACTGACATGTAAGTGGGACATATTTTGTTTTGCAAGTCAGTATTCTGTTTCTTCATTTGGATCATTGTGTAACACTTTTGTGCACAGGTACTTGCAGAACAACCAGTTTACTGGAACAATTGATGTCCTTGCCACTCTTCCACTTCAAACCCTGTGAGCTTCATTTCATGTTTACCCTAATCAAAGCATGCAATTGTCCAGTAATAATGATTACCAACGTTAAAGAGCAATGATTAAGTTCTAAATGAATATGCTTTGTGGATTTTAGGAATATTGAGAACAATCGTTTCACTGGATGGGTACCAAATCAGTTGAGAGGCATAAACTTGCAGTAAGTATTTCACTATTTTGTTCTTTTGTTTATATTTTACATGTAATGTAAAAGACTGAAAATTTACACCTGTGATTGACTTGACAGTTCAAATGGCAATTCATTCAACTCCGGTCCAGCACCTCCATCTCCACCTGGCACTCCCACAAGACCGAGTCGAGATCGCAGATCAGGTGGCAGCCCCCCTAATGGTGGTGGTAGTGAAGGTGGAAGCAAGTCTGGTATAGGTGGTGGCGCCATAGCTGGAATTGTTATTTCTCTGTTGGTTGTGGGTGGTGCCATATTAGCTTTCTTCCTTGTAAAGAAACGACGATCAAGAAAGTCACCCAAGGACATAGAAAAGCACGACGACCAGCCTTTTGCTCCTCTTGCTTCGAAAGACGTTCAGGGTACTTGTTGTTTATCCTCTAGCTACATAGATTATCTAAATATAATAGAATTATAATGGTGGATGCTGGATGCTGGAGCTGGAGAATAATTCAATTTAGAGAACAACAGTTCTAGTTGGAGGCTCAACTGCCAGACCTCTTACTAGGGTTACCTAATGTAGCTATACTAAGCAGACAATCATAAACTGAAATAGTATTGTGGAATCTAAAGTTTTTGGTTATCTTGATTCGTGGAGTCTAACTATCATAGTTGTGAATATTAGTTAAACAGAAAGAGTGAACCTTAAACTGCTGGTTTCTGATGTAGCTTTATTAGGCACATAAACATAGTATAGATTCCTACAGAATATAATATACCAGTTACTGGAATAAAATAATTGTTTAGGCTAGTAAAAAGGTCAATACATATTTCTAATCATCATAGTAAAAAAATTTGTTCTTATTTCCCTTGCTTAGTCTTTCTTCTTGTGTGCACTGTGCAGAGTTGAAGTCTGTTCAAACATCATCAGTTGCGAGCACAAAAGCCTTTGAAGCTCCTGCTGTGATAAATCTCAAACCTCCACCCATCGACCGCAGTAAATCATTTGACGAGGATGATCTCCCTGCGCAACCCATCGTAGTAGTTCCCAAGAAAGTTAATGTAACTATAAATACCAAATCGTATTCAGTAGCTGACTTGCAGATAGCTACAGATAGTTTCAATGCAGAGAACATGATTGGTGAGGGAACTTTTGGACGTGTCTATCGAGCTCAATTGGCTGATGGACAGGTACGCTATCTTTTTCGTGTATCATGTCAAGACTAGCCATGCATGCAGGCCCTTTCCCTGCCTCTGCCTTTAAAATAATACACAGATATTTCTCCACTTGGAGCTGTGCAGGTTCTTGCTGTCAAGAAGATAAATTCATCTATTCTATCCAACTCTGAAGATTTTCTGGAGATAGTTTCGGATGTTTCCAGGTTAAAACATCCAAATGTAACAGAATTGGTCGGTTATTGTTGCGAGCACGGACAGCACCTGCTTGTGTATGAATTCTACAAGAATGGTTCCCTTCATGAATATCTTCATCTCTCTGATGAATTGAGCAAGCCATTAACATGGAACATCCGTGTCAAGATTGCATTGGGGAGCGCAAGAGCTCTAGAGTAAGTTTGCAAACTAGAAACTAGAAACCAATAAGTTATTTTACAGCCTTTCTTTTGATATTTCAGAAGAATTTTCCTTGTTGCTTATTGATCTGTATTGTGTTGTCCAGGTACCTACACGAAGTTTGTTCACCCTCGGTTATTCATAAAAATTTCAAGTCAGCAAACATTTTACTCGATGCAGAGCTTAATCCTCACCTTTCAGACAGTGGGTTTGCAAGCCTTGTCCCAGAACCAGATCAGGTAATATTCAGTTCAGCTTCTTGATACTCTTTGTTTCCGATATTATCTGCTTAAATTAGCTATATAAACAAGTGCCCAACTTCTTACTGGGTAGTGCATATGGCTGTGCAAATGTCGATACCATAATTTTTGTAATAACCCAATATGGAGGTTTTGCAGGCATCAGGTTACAGTGCTCCTGAAGTCACCATGTCAGGTCAATATACCATTCAGAGTGATGTATACAGCTTTGGAATTGTGATGTTAGAACTACTTACAGGACGCAAACCATTTGAGAGGTAAATTTTAATCTCATAAGAGAGCATGAAACTATTATCTGGATAGAAATTCATCAGTGTCTTTTCAAACACAGTTCAAGGCCGAGATTGGAGCAATCTCTAGTTCGATGGGCAACACCTCAGCTGCATGATATTGATGCTCTATCTAAGATGGTTGATCCAGCTCTAAACGGTCTTTATCCCGTGAAATCTCTCTCACGCTTTGCAGATGTTATAGCTCTTTGTGTCCAGGTACTGGTGTGAATATATAATACCATCTTGATACATACCTTGTGTAGAAAAAACTCAAAAAGTCCACACGGTTCCAAAAGTCCACCTGCTACCTTCCATTTCCATATTAAAACCATTTATTGCAACAAAATCTAAACTGAGGAAGTTCTTAAGCCGCCCACTTGATTTTTTTTCAAGAAGCTGTTATATTACTTGTTCATTGTAAGATAAAGGGTGTTTAAGCATGCGCCTACCTTTAAGCTGGCTACTGGCTGAAAATCTAGGTAAGGGGATAGGTGATTAATGAAGGTGTCAAGTACATTAGCTGATTTGCTAAATGTGGAATATTTAACTAAATCAGCTAGATTATATATTCAGCTACTTTGATCAACTACCAGCTAGGCATATATTGTGATTAATCATTCAAATAAGCCATAAGTGGATAAATAACATTAAACATGGACACAAGACACATACACTCTTCTTTTTGTGGACTAAATTTGTGTTTCTGCTTTTTAACCTATTGCGACCACAGCCGGAGCCCGAGTTCAGGCCTCCTATGTCAGAAGTGGTTCAAGCTTTAGTCCGGTTGGTACAGCGAGCAAACATGAGCAAGAGAACTTTCGGAAATGAGGGCTCAGGTCGAACTGGAAGCGGGGATGGGGAAGACTATACACCCTAAGTCTACTACTATGAGACCACCAGATCCTGAGACTGATTCTATAGCTACTACTGTATACAAGGGTCATTTGTATCATACGTCTTCTGCATTGTATTATAGTGAAGAGTAGGTAATAATATTTGTTTGTACTTGATTGATTGATTGGTTTTTGTTTGATTCTTTGAAGCATCTTTTGTTTTTCCTTTTATGGGAAATTTAACAGCCTTATCTTGAACCATTATCACCTTCCATTAAAAACTTCACTTTCCAACATATTTTCCTTTCAATGAACACTGAAAGTTTATAGTTTATCTCATATTGTAGTCTCATATTTTGTGTAGATGAATATAAACGTACTTCCTCCGTCCCACAAAATAAATAGAGTTAAACTGAAAAAGTAATAGGTATGTTATTTTTGATAATGTGTGGTGATAAAGAAGTGTATTGATGTTAAAATAATATTTTAGTGTGTATGAGTAGCTTCTTTATTTGATAATGAGTAAAGTTTTGTGGGACATTCAAAAATAAAACGTGGATAAAGTTTTGTGGGGAGGAAGTAACATTATTATAACTATGTAGGAGAATTTTGTGGGACCGGATTCTCAATCATAGAATTATGTATTTATCGCATTTAAAAATTACAATTTCAAACTATTCACCGGTCCTTTAGTTGAGTGACATTTCAGCTAATCATAATTATTGCTCTCTGATGTGCCCATCCTACCTCGCTCCGCAATCAAATCATACATATCAATCAGGGATGTTGAAAACTATATTCAGTAAAATTTGTAACTTTTCGTTATTGAGTTAATAATTTCTAAACTAAATTGTTCAGTCGATAATTTCTAAACTAAATTGTTCTAAATTGAAGTTAATAGTAAAATATAAAATTTAACTAATCAAAGTTTAACTGAATTAAATAATTAAATTTAAGTAAAAAATAAAAGAACGTAAAAGATCACCGGTATCTTAAAAGTGCTACTATACAATATAATATGCACAATTTAATGATAAGACTAAATTTATTTGGTGTTATAAGGTTGGTATTGGCGTGGTGATATAAGGTGGTATTGGATTAGTCTAGGTTAGTGTAGGAGTAGGATAGATTTGCCTTTTTAAAAAAAAAAAACTAAATTTATCTCACCCTCACGAAAACTTAGTTCTCAAAATAATTATTGATAGATCAACAACTGATAGAATGATCAATTAGACAATAATAAGTACATGTAACTTTAAAAATTCAAAGATTGTGTTTACATATACTAATTGTTGGGAAAGTCCACCTATAAGTGGTCTTTTCGGAAAGTCCACTCAATATTGGTGATGTTAATGTTAAAATAAGTGATGTTTATTATCAAATATTTGATGTTTATGATTGAATAGTTGATAATTTATAAATAGTTGATGTTAGTGATATAATAGATGATGTGTAATGTAAAATAATCGATTATTTCATAGTAAAATAGTTGATGTTTAATGTAAATAGTCGAGGTTTCATGGTAAACCGTCGATGTATTGCAAAATAGTTGATATTTATTGAAAAATAATTGATGTTTATTGTTAATAGTTGATGTTTACAGTAAATAATTGATGTTTATGTTAAAATATGTGATGTTATATTTTAAATAGGTAATGTTTTTAAGTGGACTTTTTGAAAATACCACATCTAGTGAACTCTCTCAAAAGTTTCTCTGCTACTTGTCTACTAGTACCTCTTAAGAGTTAAGTCTTGAGTCTTGATGCATGCGTACGTTGTGTCTGCCTCTCAAAGAGATGGCCAGTAGTTAGTTTTGTTTCCAATCAGAACTGAATAGGACGGGTTTCGGGTCGGGTTACCCTCGCACGATCGCGACCCTTTGTCCCTCGGGGCCATTGACTTGAGGAATAAAAGATGCTTATGTAAGGGGCAAACATCATTCAATAAACGTCATCAGGGTTCAGGAACGTGGAAATGAATGGACATTTTACCATTACCGAACAAGATTCTCCATTGACTTGTATTCGGTCTCCGACCCAATCATTGTATATTGAGTTTTCTTGGGTCCATATATGGTCTATGCAGAAGAATTATTTGCGGCCTAATTTCCTTTGAATTATGTATCCAAGTCCTCATCAAAGCCACTCGGGCAGTTATCACTATCAACAGTGATGGAACAATATGTAGGCTACTTCCTTTTCTCTTCTTCCTATTTTATATAAAAGAGAATGACGTTTTACGTGCGATATCGTTAATATTCATATATTGTCCTACATGAACTAAACAAACATATATAAATTTTATGTATGAAAGTCACTCAAATGTTCATGATAGAGTTAGAAATTGTAGGTTTTGTAATAGCATTTTAGTAGAGTGTACTAACATGTAATTGTGTAGAAGAGAAGTGATATGTAGATTGTAGAACAATGTTATTATTGTTAGGTTATTTTGAACATGTTAAAGTGGTCAAACCTGTTATAGAGAAGAAAAGTGAAGAAAAAGATGATAGTTGGAGGTGTCAAATATGAATGAGTTCTGTTTTCAGAGTTCGGGAGAATCACAGACGGGGAAAAATGGAAGTAGAAGTTAAGGGTGGCGAAAATACAACTTCAGGTAAGGCAAAATGCCAATTTTTTCAAAAGTTCAACCAAAAAGATCTAATAATTTGAAAATTAGGTGGGGCGTCCACCCCCTCCCTGTCACCCGTCTCCGCCCGGGAGAGAATGTACTTATAACCTCTTTGAAGGAGCAAATTCTGTGCCAAACACAAGCATGTAATTAACCTAACAATAATCGCAATTGCAAACACCTGTGCTGTCTGGGTTTATCCAGGAACTCGCTTATGAAGCCCATATGAAATGGGCAGCTACAGGGTATGGGTCTCATTTGGGCAAAAAGCCCACCAGACTCCCCTAAAATCAGCCCAAAAACCAAAAACCAGCTAGGGCGTAACATAAAACACACTAATTCATTGAACACTTTAAACCCTAAACCCCTCCAGCTCAAGCTCAACTATCTGTAACTGAACCTGACAGCATGAGACCTCCGATGAGGGGACGTGGCGGCTTCCGCGGAGGCAGAGACGGTGGTGGACGTGGCTTCCGCGGTGGAGGTGGTGGCCGCTTCGGTGGCGGCGGCGGACGTGGATACCGTGACGAAGGCCCTCCTTCCGAAGTCGTCGGTCTGTTCTACATTTCTCTCTCTATTTATACAGTTAAGTAATTCTCCTTCCGTTGTTCAGAGATTAATCGAAAAACTGTCAAATCCGTGTTCAGAGGTTGCTACATTCGTTCATGCTGCTGAAGGAGATGCAGTGACCAAGCTCACAAACGAGAAGATACCGTACTTTAACGCACCAATTTACCTTCAGAACATGACTCAGATTGGTAAAGTTGATGAGATTTTCGGACCTATTAATGAATCTGTGAGTGAAATCAATTTGTGAAATCATTTCGTTTTATTCGTAGTGGTGAGCTCTGTAGTTACTGACTTGTGATTTTCCTCTGTTGTTTGAAGTATTTTTCGATTAAGATGATGGAAGGGATTGTAGCTACATCTTACAATGCTGGGGATAAGTTCTATATTGATCCAAACAAGCTCTTGCCACTAGCCAGATTTCTTCCTCAGCCAAAGTATGTACTATCTTCATTCTAATTTTATTTTCTCTGTGTTGCTTAGCTCTGATACTAGTTTTATTGGTTTGCTACTTTGCTATGTATTTGCTGGCCTTGTTTTTGTAGGATGTTATTAGCTTGTTATGCTGCTAGGTGTGTAGTATGTTATGTTCATGATTTACTGAGGTGTGGTGTGGTTATTGTTTGGGGGAAAGTATATTATGTGAGTGAATTATAAGAAATGCGGTCGTAGAGGATTTGGGAATGTCAGGGATCTACGAGTATGTACCATTTTAGATGCTGCAATAATTGTAGATTTACCTAATTACCTTGATACGAATTGTGATTGTCGATGTTGCAATATTTGTCGAATTAGTATGTCGACATTACAACTGGAATGAATTGATGGCATAGCCCTCCACATGGAATGAATTGTCATATAACTCATTCAGAAACTACTGCAAAGTTGCTTGAATAGATTGAGTATTTGTAATCAAACTTTAACTGCTGCTGCAATATTTGTCGAATTAGTATGTAGTAGACATTACAACTGTTCCGGTTTGATGGCACAGACCTGTACATTGAATGACTTGTCATGTATAACTTGTTTAGAAACTATATCAAAGGTGCTTGAATAGATTGAGTAGTTGTAATCAAACGTAACTGTTGCAGAGATATGCAAGGGTCACGCATGTTTGTATCCTGCAACCTTTTAGTGTTAAGGACCTCGTATGAGGTGTATACAAATGAGTTAGAAGCTTCAGTGATGCATTGTTTGGTCCTCTCTAGCATTTCTGGCATTAGCTATATTTCGTATTTGTTATCTATAAATGGTTGCTCTACTCCAGTAACTAAGATTGACAGTTGTACTTACATTATGGTTTCCCATGTTTTTGCAGGGGATCTGCACCATCTGGTAGGGGAGGACGTGGGGGAGGACGAGGTGGTTTCCGAGGTGGCCGTGGAGGTGGTGGTAGCTTTCGTGGAAGGGGGGCTCCTAGGGGCGGCGGCAGAGGTGGTGGTTTCCGAGGTGCACGTGGTGGTGGTTTCAGAGGTAGAGGGAGGTCTTAGAATGTTTATGTATCTCAATGTCAAGTACTTTCCCTTCTTGAGTTGTGTCTTCAAGTTGCTCCATTTGTCTCAGAGGCGTGTTTTTGAATCAATCTGTTAACAATGCGAAAAACTATATCATTGTCTGTAATCCTAGCTTATATAGTTACATTAGTTCATCGTTTTTGCCTGCATCCACTGTTACAGAATCTTACTTCGCCGTCCCCTATTAGCTTCCCATTTTACCACCATTTTGGATGTGCCGTGCCTTCCTTTTAAATCTTACCGTTTTTATTTTCGTACATACTAGACTACTTTCACTAATAATATTAAATATATTTAAAAGTAAGTCATATACAAAATTATAATGACGAAACTTTGAAACGGACATTCAAAATGTCAAAATGAGAAGCGTGTTAAGGATGGAGGAAGTATTAGCTTGGATAATGTAGGTTAAGAGTTGGAATATGAGATGGCCAAATGGGCCATAAGTGATTAGAAACTTGATTGTACAATCCCATACAATTATTCTCGAAAACTCAGATTATTTAAACTTGTTTGGATTTTAAAATAGCTATCCGTACCCAGTCAAGTAGGTACCACACCACTTGATATTTAACTATCCCTCAAATTCTGATTAGTGATTAGCTAAGTTAAATTATGGAACCTAATGACAAATTGTCAATTATAATAACCTTAATACGCTGACCAGTAATCCAGGATCGCCATCACCCACACATACTGTTCAATTAGACATACAAAGTATCCAAGTTGTTGTTTTTTTTAAAAATATATATATATATAAAAAATCCAAGTAGTCTTAGCATAATCTCAACCAGGTACACTTGGTCTGGTTTCCCGGCTGATAGGTTCTTCTGGCCTAAGCAACCGAAATCCCCGACGCAGTTTTAATATATTGTGTTAACTCTTCGAGGATATTGTCTGGTATGTGTTTTAATCTGCATATTTTATCTTCACTTGTGCACGCACATAATTAAATTTAAGATAAATACGCTTGGTTTTGAAGTTATTATAAATGAATTTCGAAGAAAATGGTACATTTTTATTTACGTGTGTATTATTTGCAAAGAATTTAAAGTTTAAACTCTTTCAAATCTTGGGAATTATAATTCATAGTAGTTAATCTTTTTAGTGATTGACTAAAATGTCAAATTAGAGCATATTGAGACAAGTCTACTAAATATGGTCAAACATTTAAACATTCTTAAACTCAAAGTTAAGTATTTCAAACGGATGCTGCACCTGCACACAGTAGCATGTTTTATAATCATGCTGATCCGCCTAATCACGTGTGTCTAAAGTACAATTTACTAGACATTAGTCACATTATATCATGTCGTCTATTGGATTAGTGTACTAATTAAACATCCTATAAGGCTTTAATTCACAGAAAACAAAAAAACGAATTGCAATCCACTGAACCTGTCAAATGAATCACCAATTCACCATGAATTGTATTTGTCTATTCCTGTGGGCTTGCCTCTAGCTTATGGCTCTATGCTAATCACATTTGATTCTTCCTCAGTCGTAACATTCATGCACTCCGCATAAATCGAACTATTAACCTCCTATAGACTACATGCAACTAATTTCGCATACACGTTAAATTTATATTTCCATTTTGATTACAAATTACGTCTCGTTCAACTTTATAAATTTAACCTAGGAGGGTGGTGCAGTGGTAATGTGCTGGGTGTATTATTGAGAGGTCTCGAGTTCGATTTCCGGAGGTGGAGATTTATTTGGTATTATAAGGTTGGTATTAGTGTGATGATATAAGGTGGGATTAGATTATTGTAGATTAGTGTATGAGTAGGTTAGGATAAAATTTGACTCTTAAAAAAAAAAAAAATTTAAGCCGTTTTATATTAATACTACATTTACATAAATAAAAACTAGCTCACAACCTTTATATCACTTGTTCCACATTTACAATACTTTTTCGTTTTTTACAATATACTTTTATAATTTCTTGTTAAATATGTTAGTTTGAATTTTTACATATAATTGTTGTTGTAAAAAGTTAATAGTGTGAAAACTGTTTGGGGAGTAGGACATTATTGATTATATGTGAGAAGACAATTACTCGTGGGTTTTCAGGGGATCGGAGGATCTTTATGCAGTACAGATTTGTTTGTTCTGCTTTTCCTGGATAAAATGTCCATCTTTTATGTTCAATCCACGTGAAACATAATTATTCTCTAATCTAAAATAGTTGTTTGGGAATTGTGATTTTTTGGTTCTATTATCATAGTGTACATGAATTCCTGACATTATTTACAGAAAAAAATAATTTTAAAAAGCGTGGGAGTTGGTGAATTAATGTATTCATTCATGGAATATAAGTTGGGTAAAATGCATAAATGTACCCTATGTTCTTTGAAATCTGCACGGATGTACCCCATGTTACGAAAATTGCATGAATGTACCCTATGTTGTCTAAAACTATGCACATTTGCCCCTTATTGGAGAGTGCATCTCACTCTCTCCAATATACAAATTATAAATATATCTTTATTTACAAAATTGCGTATATTTCAATAAAAATAATTGTAAATTATTAAGTATATATATATTGTTTAATTGTAAAAAAAATATTTCAAATTATAAAATAAAAATAAAATATTCTAATAATTATAGTATAAATTAAACAAAACTCATTGAACGTATACTAAATTGCAAATAGTATTAGTAATATAATTAATACCCAAAATTCAAAAACTTTTATATACAGAAAATAAATCACCAAAATTGCAGACTTAAAATTTTCTTTACATATTTATACAAAATATTCTTGAAACGATAAATTAGATCATATGAAGCTACAACGTGAAAAAAAAAAAAAAATCTAAAATAGACTTTTCTTTAAGAATTTTGAAATATATGAATGAATCAAATTACTTATAATATTCCTTTATTTATGTATTCAGAATTTTGATTTTCTTTCATAATTCTTATTATTTTTATAAGATATATTATCATTCTTTTTTATAATTTCTATACATAAATCATCTTATTTATAATATTCCTTTATTGGCAATTTTATAGTTGTGTCTACATTTCTCATAAAGTTTAGTCTTCTTATAGTGTATATATATTTTCGGCATATACATTGGTTTCAATTTTTTTTTAAGTTGGGTTTATATAGGTATACACAATCGGTATTTCAACCTAGATTCTTATAACATTCTAATATTTATTTAGAATTTTTTATTATATTTTGGTAAATAATTTGTATTGTTTTTGCATTATTTGTTATGATATTTTTTAATAGGCAATTATATTTTGACAATTATATAATGATTCTTATAAATGTGTAAGAAATTAAATTTATGCATAAGTGTAATCATACTTGCATCTTGAGAGAGTGAGATGCACTCTCCGTTTTTGTAACAAGTATGCATAGTTTTACGAAATATAAGGTATATTCATGCAATTTTAAGAACATAAGGTACATTCGTGCAGATTTTAAAGAACATAGGGTACATTTATGCATTTTACCCAATATAAGTTTCAGTCATAAACATTAAACATGGTTTGAGTTCTTGAACAAGAGATGTTTTGGCAGATGAATTGAACAGGTGATATGATACGTTTGATACCGTATGATATAAGTATGAGGTTCGATTAGTCTATATTTATTTTTTTTTAAAAACGACAAAGATTATATTCATTCATTAAAACAAGTATAAATAATGCTCATAAGCAGTTACATCAATGAACCGAGATAATCAAGAATAAGCCAGTTCTAAACCGTCCTTCAACCCAAACTCCGAACCCAAACCGCAACATCTAAATCTCCAAATAAAACACCTCTCCACATTCAACTTCGAAATTACTAAACAAACACCTTCGACCACGACCTCATCTATACTTTATACACCGAGTGATAAACATTAGTATTAACCTACACTAAGCTAGCAGAGTGTTGTATTATATTGAATGTTAGCTCACGTCATACTCTATTGAATTGAATGGATTCGAAATTAAACTTAAAATAGAGCCTAACTCAAACGCTTAAATTGAATCGATGCATCTTGTTTGTAATAAAAGAAAAGGTTGAGACGGACAGACGGTCCATAGTTTTTTGTTTTGTTATTATTTTTATTTTTTAACAAGAAGGTGAAGAATCTTGCTTGGACTAATTTAAAAGGCTCAAATTAATTAAGGTTCTGTTTTAAGGTGTTGATTGGGCACAATTAGGTTAAACACGACAACAGTTTGGTCTTAGATTGGATTGCTCGCCATTGAATTGAAGCAGTCAAAAACGTCATTTGAGCTGCCTTTTTTGTTTATATAATCTGACCAAATAAATAAAAATGTTATCCTATTCTTTTCATCAACTTTCATTTCATGTACATTAAAATAGCAAGTGGTTTTTAAAAGTCAACATTACATTCTCCGAAAGAACTTTAAATTAAGTCTAGCTTTACTATAATGTTAGTGATTTACGTATAAATCGGAATCATATAACGTTTGTAGTTAACACGAAAAGAGGATTGTGGGTTAAATTGGTAAGGAGAGGGGACAAAAGGTGACTAAAAGGGGCCTTCACTTGATTAGAAGATTGAAAACGCGTGTTACCCTTCTTGGTAAGATAATACTCTATTATGTAGTAGCACTGGCGCACGGTAGACAAAAAAAGTAGGGCACAATGCCAATCTCCTTCCAACTGATTGTGTAAGTAGAATAAGAGTAAATAATAAGTATATTAATTAAGACATTAAGTTTATAGTTTCGGCTGGATAAAAAGTCTGGTTCTAACAACTCGAAATTTTGCTATGTTGTATTGTTGTTGCCAGTCACTCTTGTGTAAGCGGCATAAGACCTGTCGTTATCATCTTTAATGATTGTCCATGTACCTACAAATATTGGGTTACTTTTAGATGAACCACCCGTCGTGAGACTTAAATAATTTGAACTTGGGGTTCCTTTGTTAAATTTTAAATTTCTATTTTTCAATAAATTAAAGTTAAAATCAAGATTGCTAATCGATTAATGGGTTTATTCCTGAAGATGAAATTGCCACACCTCTCTCCCAGAGTTACCAAAAATTAATTAAAATTTGTAATTGAAGTCTTGAAGGTCACTAACGAGGAGCGAACATAAGTTAAATTATTAGTATGCACTCTTACGATGAGGGGAAAAAAGTAATTGCATGAACCATAACATTCGAAGGAGAGATGATATGCCCAAACCTGGGAAAATGAGTATTATCCAAGTGGAGAAATGATAAAGCATGAAGATAAATTAATATAGGATTAATAAAGTGAAAAGTTGAGTATGTTATAAATGTATTAGTTAGTGTGGAAAATGATTTTTTTTCTAACACGTTTAATAGCAAATGGAACTTATCTTGTGAGAGAGGAAGTATAACATTTCGTGAATAAGTTCAAAAAATAACCCGATTGTTTGACTAAAGACATGCCCATACTAATATGTAACGAACCCAACTAAAATTATTATTGTATTACTACCCCAATTGCAATTGGTTAATGGTGACATACACCACTCATTAATATACAAAATGCCCAAAACTTTAATACTTAAAAATAAAAAATAAAAAACTCACAAATATACAAAATGTCCAATATTTTAAAAATAAATAAAAATAAAAAAAGGGAAGAAAAACAGTGAAAGCAAGGTGATTGAAAATGGCAGAAGCAAATAGATATAGAAAATCTAGCAGCTAAAATAAATATCCAAGAAAAGTAGTACTAGTACACCAAGCTGTAGTATAAAGAAACAAGCAGACCAAGTCAAGTCTGAATCATTTTTCCACCATCTTCTTCTTCTTCATCAAGATCAAAAACCCCATTAAATTTCTCTTAAATTTATCCATCTTTTCAATTCAACAAACATCTCCTTCACCATTCACGCATTTCATCAAACATGTCGTCGTCAGCTCCCCAAAACCCCAATTCAGAGATCAAGAAGCCACCACTCACCTTTCTGCAGCCCCACCCGCAGAAGCCCGTCTGGGTTCTCCCTTACAAGACCCCTCCTCTCCAGTCTCTGTACACCATCGGCAAGAAGCTCGGCCAGGGTCAGTTCGGGGTCACCTTCCTCTGCATAGAGAAATCTTCCGGGGTTCATTACGCGTGTAAATCGATTCCGAAAAAGAAGCTGATTTGCAAGGAGGATTACGAGGATGTGTGGAGGGAGATTCAGATAATGCACCATTTGTCTGAGCATCCGAATGTGGTGAGGATTAAGGGGACTTATGAGGATACGGTGTTTGTGCACATTGTGATGGAGCTGTGTGCTGGTGGAGAGCTCTTTGATAGGATTGTGCAGAAGGGGCATTATAGTGAGAAAGAAGCGGCTAAGCTGATTGGGACTATTGTGGGCGTGGTGGAGTCGTGTCATTCGTTGGGAGTTATGCATAGGGATTTGAAGCCTGAGAATTTCTTGTTTATTAGTGGAGATGAGGATGCTGCGCTTAAGGCCACCGATTTCGGGCTCTCTGTGTTCTATAAGCCAGGTATGAATTTGATTCTTGTGTGGTGTTGCAGCTCTCTTTTGGTGTTTATTGAGTTTCTTCGTAGTGTCTTGTTGAATATTCTTCAGTAAGTCCTTTGTTCATTAGCCTTGGTTCTATAATATTCTGCATATTCTGATTCTGATGATAGTACTATTGTGGATAGATCAAAGTTTGATGCTAAATTCAAGCTTATACTTCAAGAGAGAGACTATTTGTGTGCATATGTTGATTGGCGTTTGTTATGCAGTTTTTGTTATGTTTGATTGCCTGCTGATTTGCTTCTGTTATACTTTGATCCTCTATGATCTTGATAATACTAGTACTGCTGGGATGTATTAGATTCTGATGCTAAATTGGAGCTTATAGCCCAACTGACTCATATGTTTGGTACACACACCTTGATAAGACACGTTGAAGCTGGCTACTTGCATGTTTGCATGATGATTTTGTGCCTTTTATCTATAGATTTCCTGAATTGATCTTGTTGAATTCCACCATGTTTCTTTTGAAGGTTTAAGATGGTTTGTGAATTCAGGTTTGTTTTATTCAAGATTATGTGTTGTCTATCATTAACCGTGTGCATTTGAGATAAATAATTTAACTGAAACACGGTTATAAGGAGGTTATCACGAGAACAGGATACTTCAAATCACTCACTGATATTTTATTTCCCATTTGTAAACCTTTCATGGCTTGAGTATATTTCTGATCCCATTTTCTGTGTTTGTTATTTGTGAACCATTGGATCTTGGTTCTTCTGATGCTGGAACCTGAATTGTTGGTCTCATACTCTTATGTTAAATGGTTTTGCAGACGAATCATTTTGTGATGTTGTGGGGAGTCCTTATTATGTTGCACCAGAGGTTCTGCGCAAGCATTATGGGCCTGAGGCAGATGTTTGGAGTGCAGGGGTTATTTTATATATTTTACTCAGTGGTGTTCCTCCATTCTGGGCAGGTATCTATTTGTCCATTTACACCTCAGATTCTTCTTGTGGTTGCAGAGTTTACTATCAATGCTTAACTTCTCTAGTGTCTGCATACTTTCTTTTACTCCAGAAACTGAGATGGGAATTTTCCGCCAGATATTACGAGGGAAGTTGGATTTCGATTCAGAACCATGGCCTGGGATTTCAGATGTTGCCAAGGACTTGATTAAGAAAATGCTTGACAGAAACCCAAAGACAAGGCTAACTGCTCATGAAGTTCTATGTTAGTAAATTTGCTGAGAAAAAAAAAAGCCATTCATTACATTTTTCACCCGCTAAATAGTGATGGTCGCCAAACTTAACTGACCTATCCACTTCCTTCTCTGATCAGGTCATCCATGGATTGTTGATGACACAATGGCCCCGGATAAGCCCCTTGATTCTGCAGTTTTATCACGCCTCAAGCAATTCTCAGCCATGAATAAACTTAAGAAGATGGCTTTGCGAGTAAGGATTTCAATTTCTGTACCGTAGAGTCTATTTCTAGCTATTAGAGTAACATTGCCTAGTTTCTCTGTGGCATTTGTTATGTTTTAAGAATTGACTTGAGCTTTATGAGTCATATCAATGTTGCAATTTCGGTGAAGCATGCTTTTTATATTTCATGAAATAGTAACAGAACTTACTGTAACATGTTTGTCATCGTGGACACTATGAAGGAATTATGCATGTGAGGGAGATGGCTTTGTTGTTCTTAATCTGAAATTTGCTTTTCTTGCTTTCTGGTGGACCTAACCTTACTTGTGCCAAATGCGTTCAGCTGATGTACTAAGTCCCAGTGCATTAGGTTACTCCTGTGTAATTTATGTATTGCACGGGTTAGATTTCAATTGTCATGACTGTCAACTCAGCATGTGTTTCATGCTCTCCTAAATTTGATACCTATTTACTTCTTTAACATAACTCATAAGTTATCAGTTTTGGCTGTATTTTAGTTTCATGTGTCATGTTAAAGCTTTGATGTTATCATTCCTGAATCTGTTTGCTGTCACTTTGCTGTGTAACTAACTGGCAAAGGCTTCACTCTTTTTGTAGGTCATCGCAGAGAGATTATCTGAAGAAGAAATTGGTGGTCTGAAGGAACTATTCAAAATGATAGATACGGACAACAGTGGATTTATAACTTTTGATGAACTCAAAGAAGGTTTAAGACGAGTTGGCTCAGAGCTGATGGAATCTGAAATCAAAGATCTCATGGATGCTGTAAGTTTCCTCTCAAATATTTGTGTCTTTTTTTTTTAAGGTCATTTATATTCAATTCTTAACTCACACAAAATCCTACTTTGCTTTCTCTGTCAACTTGTTTCAAGTTTTTTCTTGGTTCTGGCAGGCCGATGTTGATAACAGTGGAACAATAGATTACGGGGAGTTTCTTGCCGCAACTGTGCACTTGAACAAATTAGAAAGAGAGGAGAATCTGGTCTCAGCCTTCTCTTTCTTTGACAAAGACGGTAGTGGTTACATTACCCTGCAGGAGCTTCAACAAGCCTGCAAGGACTTTGGTTTGGACGACCTCCATCTCGATGAAATGATCAAAGAGATTGATCAAGACAATGTGAGTGTTCTATTTCGTGTTTTATTTGTAGAAATCAGGTGCTTTTGTTATTTTCAGAAAGATATAATCACCATTGTATCATTAGTGAAATTACATCATGGAAGATTGCTGCTCGTAAATTTCCTCCCACGCATTGTTAATATTTTATTTCACGTTCTAGGACAAGTTGGAAACTGTCAAATTGTCACCATAGTGTTTGTTTTATTCTGGTGATATATGCACCCTTGCTAATCATAAATAGACCCTTGCTGATTTGTTCTCCTGTCTGCAGCTTTGCACTGATGTCCATGTATTTCTTTTTTCTAGGATGGACAGATTGATTACGGAGAATTTGCTGCGATGATGAGAAAAGGAAACGGGGGCATCGGGAGGCGAACCATGAGAACAACAGTAGATTTGGGGGAAGCCTTGGGACTACATAGGGAAAGTAACTGACAGAACTAATCAAACTGAATGCTGATATTCCTTTTTTATTTTCCTCCAATTTTTCCAATTTTGTGTCCTGTGAAGACTTGACATTCCAATACAAAAGCTTAGCTTTCTCGTCCCTATCGTCTATGGGTGCCTCAAATATGTTGATGCATCACTAGTGCTTCTAGAAAAGCTAAGTTATCTCTTCCCTGCGGGTTCTAAACATCGGTACCTCGATCAGTGGCAGGGAAAATCTTATGGTAGCATGTAAAATATGTTAAACCTTTCCTTTATTCTCAGATGTACTGGATTCTAATGGATTTGAAATTTTATAGAGAAATTTGTAATTGACTGATATTGCTATGTAAAGTTTCAAACTTCCAACAATTTGCTTAACCCTTCTATAGTACTATATAGTAGTACTACTTTATACTTGGAAAATGAGATTCTTTTCATATGTTAGACAAACACTGAACTGTTAAGCCTCCTGCTGAAGCTTTCTATTGTAGCAGATCACAGAATGCATTTTGATCATTGAATTATGCGTCTTTATTTGTGTCCCGTGATTTTTGGATCGTTGGCTTGTTGCTCCTCCCGCGCGGACTTCTTGTTTATGCTCTGAGACACGGGGATTTCGCTCTTCTGTGATGTGTGTATACTTAGGAGCCAGTTCTGTGTCCTGGCAAGATTTGCTGTGTATACATCATGATACATCTTAACAGAAGCATGCCTTTATTAGTTTCAGATTCCTGTAGTGTTCTGTGTTATAGATTTTATGCCTTTGTTAGTTTCAGATAACTCTATTGTGTTCTGTGTTTTAGATTTTACTATACTGGTATCATCATTGCTCTGTTTGTTTAAATAAAAAATGAAGAATTATTACCATGGAAAATAAAATTTTACTGTGATTCTGTGAACATTACAAATCAAAAGTATTAAAGTAATTCATGGCTAAGGGAAATAAAATTGACTGAAAAAAACAAAAATTAAAAGCTCTATTTCACCCTACACCATCTTCCTTCTGCTTCTAGTTCTCCTTTTTCTTCTTTTTCTTTGTTTTCTTCTTCTTCTCATCATCAACAGTCTCAGTCTTTTGTGTGGCTTCTTCACTCTGCTTCTCCTCCTTCGCTTCGTCTTGAGCTGATTTTTCGTCCTTTTTCGTTTTCACCTCCTCGGCCTTGGCCTTGGCTTTGGCCTTCTCTTCTTTCTTCTGTTTCTTCTCCTTCTTTTCCTGTTCTTTGGCTAATTTCTCTGCCTTTTCCTTCTCGTCTTCTTCAGCCTTTTCCTTCGCTTTCACCTTCGCTTCTTCAATTGCGTTAATCAACCTCATCAGACAAATTTCTGGATCTTCGCCACCCAACTTCGGCATCAAATTCTCAGCAACATCAGCCGGAGCCATATTTGTTTCCTCCAGCATCACCTTAACTTTACCAAACAACTCATGCGAATCCAAGTCCAAATAATTCTTCGCCAAAATCTTAAACGATTCAAAACAACAATACGACATCTCAATATGCTTATCCATCCTCCCACGCCTGATAAGCGCAGGGTCGAGTTTCTCCAGGTGATTCGTGGTGAAGACAATTATCCTTTCACCTACACAAGCTGACCAGAGACCATCTATAAAGTTCAGCAGCCCTGATAGCGTGACATCGCTCGACTTACTGTCTTCATTACTCTTCGACTTGTCCTTAGAATCAGAATCGTCTTCCTCTTCGTCATCCTTCTCTTTCTTCTTCTTCCTCTTCCCAGTCAGATCAGCCGAGCAATCAATATCCTCAATCACCACAATCGACTTGCTCGACGTGTCAATCAACAGTTTCCTCAACTGCAAATTGTTTTTAACCGAAGTCAATTCCAAATCATAGATATCATACTGCAACAAATTCGCCATCGCAGCAATCATAGTCGATTTCCCAGTTCCAGGAGGACCATACAGAAGATACTGAAAACTTGTGGTACCACCAAACTACTGCTCTCAATTCCGCCAATTCTTAACTTGGCCGGTTCTATATATTGGACTCTCTGACTCCGATACAACCGTGGAAGCTTCATCTTTCCAGGCGCTCAGCCATATCTTCACCAACGGCCCGCCTCGAGTTGTCTACCAATTTTCGGTACAGTCTTAGCGTCCGCTTGCCTCCCGCTATGACTGCGGGGGAGTGTTAGATACATACTAGAGACCTAGTTATATTAGGATTGTACACTAGAGATCTAGTTAGATTATGATTTATATTATAGCCTAGTTAGTATATGATTAGCACACTCAGTTGCTTGGGTGTTCAATTCCCCCGTTTAATCATCCCATTCTTCTTCATCCACTCTGCAAACAAAAGAAGAAAAGGGTCAACCATTCTCATCACTACTCACCCCTTCTCTCACTCAACCAGTCCTTCGCTCTCTCTACTGCTAGACATATATACACACAACAATTTTGTGTGTACTGGCTTCGCCTTCTCTTTTTCAGTAGATTAAGATGGCGGCGGAGAGTTCTACGGCGGGCTCCGGCAGCAGATCTGGCGCCGGAGGCGGAGCATCGGCAGATTCCTACATCGGAAGCTTGATTAGCTTGACTTCCAAGAGTGAGATCAGGTATGAAGGCATACTGTACAACATCAACACCGACGAATCCAGCATCGGCTTACGCAACGGTGAGGAGAAATCACTTTATTCAATTGCTATGTTCTGTAATTTGGTTTATTTTTTTATTGTTTACTGGTTAGCTGTTCGATTGAATGGATTTATGTGGTTTTGCTTGATGTTCACTGAGGATTGATCCTTATCGCGATAGATTTGCTGTTTTCGTGTAACGGGAGAAGATTAGTTTTTGAAATTGTTTATCTGTGTTTGCTTTACCTTAATTGATTTGTACAATAGATTAGTTATGTGTGGGTTTAGCATAGTCTGCTGTGGTTTACAGATAGACCTAATCCGAAGATATGATAATTGGCATTCTACTGCACTAGATTTTTGAAATATTGAAGTGCTAATAATTATCAGGTGTGCCTCGTTCGCCCGCCCGTTTTTGGGAGGTAATTGGAATCGTGTGCATAAGTCATTAGACGACAACCGGCATTAAATGCAAAACATTAAGGATGCTATGCTTATATAGTTTTGTGCTAGGTTATGAGCTCCTAGTTAAGGTAGTTTAGAACCTCATCAAACAGAGTCGTCAGCTGCTAAAAACCACTGCCACCTATTTCCGTGAGATCAGGTAGATCTTCTTTCCGTTTGTGTCACGTGGTTTTGTAATCACATGAGGCTATAGTAATCTGTGTTCTCCACAGATTGTAATATTGAAATTTTGTGATCATTATGATTTTGCTACACCCTGGTTCCAAATTAACTTGTGGTGTTTTCCTCTTTTGGTTCAGTGAGATCATTTGGAACAGAAGGTCGGAAAATGGATGGCCCACAAGTCCCTCCGAGCGACAAAATATATGAATACATACTTTTCAGGGGAAGTGATATTAAGGTATATATATTGCTACTTCTTTGGCTTTTTTTGTTTTTGTTTTTTTGTGACTCCGGTAGTGCTACGATTGCTTTCTGTTTTATCTAGCTTCAGCTGAAAATATTCCAGTCGGATGCATATCCGATTGTTGGATTCTGCCCTTTCATTAGAAGAATTCAATTTTTAGCCTAAAAGGAAGTGTTCAATTGCCATACATGTTGGTGTGCCGAGTGTTTGACACATGTATGGAAGTAAAATTAAAGGCTCCAGAAAAGATATTGAAACAGAATACTGTTTGTTTGCCTACTATGAACACATCTTTATTTATGGAATCATCATAAATTGCCTTGGATTTGGTTTTTTTTCCATCTTTCTGGTGCATCGCAGTTCATTTATTTGGAATCTAAAGAGAAATCTCTTTCCACAGGATTTACAGGTCAAAGCTTCTGCACCCCCTCAAGCTCCTCAAGCTACACCACCCATAAACAGTGACCCTGCCATAATTCAGGCAAGTGTTGTAATTGCTCTAGTGCAGCAAAAACTTTGGTTGTTGCTGCAAATGTTGTTATTGCTCTGATGCAGAAGATGCCTTGAAATTAACAATTAACGTATCTGTGTGTTTGGTGTAGTCTCATTATCCTCGTGCAACAGCTCCACCAGCAAGCTTACCCGCAGCTCCTCCCAGTGTGCCTTTGCCAGATCATGGCTCACATTCTTCTCAAGTGGGACTCCAGGGATCAACATTCCAAAGTGGCCTGCCTTTGTATCAGCCAGGAGGAAACATGAACTCCTGGGGCCCCTCTCCACCAAATGCAAATGGTAGTGGGCTTGCTATGCCTCCGATGTATTGGCCGGGTTTTTACGGAAAACATTCTTTACATGGTATCAGAGCAGGTTACTTTCTTCCGCTGCGTAACCTCTTCCCTACCTTTCCGTCCTCATGACAAATAAACAGCCATGACCGGTGATTCTTCTCCACCGACCTCCTCCCTCCACCATGGCTGCTTCGTGAGTAAACCTCTTCTCCT
>JAYMSL010000630.1:0-22268 GCA_036897195.1 Plantago coronopus
GGGGGGGAGGGGAAGCTGGGAAGAGGTGTTTCACTGTAGTTTCGTGAGATACTTGTACAATCATACTTATGTAAAATTTATGATGCATACCTTTCAAGTCGTGATCTCTAATGCAGATATTGACTCTCTTGCAATTCGGAGGATACACTCTTGTCAGGAATTCAAAAGATCTCTTCCAGAGTTTTGGGTTCGATACTCAGCCGGTCCTCATCGGGCTTATAATCTTTCAGGTACCGTTGTCTTGTGATATGACACTAAACTTCTGGTTTTTCGTATACTTATATTAATTATTTAATTTGCGCTATAACCTGCTGTCTGTCTGTATGTCTCTCTCTGGTGGTACCAAGAGTTAGACCACCAATTTTAGAAGCTCGGTTCTACATACTGCATATCTGATTGTGTTTGCTTTGCACTGAAAAATACCTTTCCTTTTTGGAGAAGACTCTCAAGAGACATATAGTTGAGAACATCTGCGATTTAATTAGAAACATCGGTGGTCTAATTATTAACATCAGTGTATTTTATGTAAAATATAAGCAAAAATGTACAATTAGCGGTTTACTTTAAACATCATGGATATACTTAATAACATCAATCCGTCTCTTTTTATGTTAAAAAGACCGTCTCCTACAACCATGTTCCGGTGACCTGTATGTTTAGGGAGTGTAGTAGGAGCGTTCTTGCTTTACTAATCTGTATACACATTTATGAAGTCGTATGTAGACTATAAAGCATGCTCTTTTCTTCTCGGTCTCTGTATTTTTTCACATCTGATAGGTAGGGAGTTTTTCTGACACAGCTATGTTTTCACCTATTGCTCCTATTTTGCTGAAATAACTTGTTAGTTGTGGCAAAGTTAAAATGTAAGTTGGTTTTATATTATTAATTTAATCCCGAGTTTGTGTATGTACACTGCAAAAATAATTCTAAGTTCCGTGTATAAACTACAAACTATATCAGCTTTTGTTCACCTGGTTTTTGGAGGCCCTATTTTTGCTTTAATTTAAAAGAATCATCTATAAATCCCATGGAGTTGGGATTTTCCTTGGTTTGTGCTCTCTTAGATGTCTAAAGTGTATGCCGATTCGCTTTTCTAAAGTCGATGTTGTTAGGGATATGGATATGTATGTTATTTACAAAGTTGTGCCTTCTCAGCAGATACCCGTCACGAGTGTCCGTTGGATATTTTCTACCCCTCCTTGCTTTGCAATTGTAGTTTTTTACTTTTTTTTCCACTCCGCCCTACCTTGTATGCATAATTTACCTAGTTAAGTTATTGCAGCACACAGTGATACCTGTCCAGCATCTTGTGAGCTTACTACTAAATCTCGTAAGCAGGGCTTTTGAGTTCCAGGTACGCAGATAACGTATTAGTTACCACTTACTAATCTTTGATTTGAAATTAATGTTGTTATTTGAACATGACATCTTACTTCTTATGAAGGCTGATGCTTTTGCCAAAAAGCTTGGTTATGCTGTGCCTCTTCGAGCTGGCCTTATTAAGCTACAGGTGATTTACTTTATTTCCAAATTCCAAGGGTTTTGCATGAAGATGGCATTTTAGAGAAACATGTCTATGGACAGTGAGTTTAAACTGATCGTGTACCAAATTGTTGTTTGACAGGAGGAGAACCTTTCTGCTATGAACACCGATCCGTTGTACTCTGCTTATCACTACTCTCACCCGCCACTGGTTGAAAGGTTAGCAGCTATAGACGATTCTATTAAGAAGAGCGAGTAAGCAGAAAGGTTGGGTATTCAGCAAAACCCAGAATATAGAACCAGGTCTGATATACGATAACCTGGACTGTGTACAATCACACCAAATGGTTTTGTATCTTTATTGTGATATTTATAGTGCTAAAAATGTGATACTAGGGGACTACTTTTAGTGGGAGGATATAGCGTTCTTGAAAGTAACAGAAGAGTTGTATGGATTTTGACGCTCCACTTTTGCATTTCGATTCCCATTAGTGAAGCCTATGCCTAGCTTTACGTTGTTTCATCATTTGCGATTGCCAACTCCAATGTGTTTTCATGTCATCTTATAACTGTGCCTCTGAAGTTTGTCCATTACTCCGGACATTATTTGCATTCATTTGTCATCAACCCTTGCCCCTTTATGGTGCTTGAGAGCATGTGTCTTGCCGTCTTGGTAGTGTATCCGGCCAAGTAAATTGAAGAAGGCTTCAAGCGTTTCGGATGAGCTTCTGCTATTGAGGCTAAGTTACACTAGGGGTGCGGTGCGGTAGTTCGATATGTGGGCTAAAACTTAACAATTGCAAACTCATATAGTTGAGTCGATCAAACTTCACGGTAAAATATGTACATGCAGCTGGATCATGATAACATGAATTTTTGGTGTGCTTTCTGTTACACAATTACACTGGGATGGCCAATAACCAGCTGATATAGCAAATATAAATGCTAAAAAAGCTCCATATCCCCCTATCTTTCTCACATTTTTCTTATTGTCAGTCTACTAAGGTGGAGTACAGGAAAAGCAAAAGATACGTGCCTGACCCATTATCCCCAAACTATGATGGAAATGCACAACATGCCTCTAAATTGGTAAAACGGGGTTGGGAACGTTACTCGTACAAAAAAAGTTGTACCTTCTTTTGAAAATCTATTTATCAAAACTTTAAATTTAAGCCTGTTTGGATGGGTGATCCTCTCGAAAGTTATCTATACAAGTGCTGAGCGTGAATGAGGATATGCATTAGTTTGTAAGACCAACATGTCACTCGAAGTCCAATCATTCTGGATCTCTACGGGGTTGTTACAAAACCAACGTTAAAAAATTGATAGAACGATAAGTTTTAAAAGACATACTGGATGTGAAATAATTTCTCGAAATCTTAGAGGCGTCTTTACAATTTCTCGACTCTTGGAGCCTTATCCCAACAATAATCCAAACTAAAGAAAACAATTTAGCCCCAATCACGCCTTTAATGTGACTACAAGTCCATTTCGGCGACTCTAATCACCTACACGCACCCTACCCTTCTCTAGAAAATGCCACATCCAATCACATCTCGATACGTGTCCCAAAAAACCTCCATTATTGCACACCGAGTTTTACAAATCGAACGGTCATTTCTCCCTTATCTCCTCCATTTTCAACGAGCCTTACAGTCTACCCAATACACCCACCCAACAAACCCTACATTCTGCAAAAGGAAATTTACAGCGAAACTTCTACACCACTTGTTCACGCGTTATCATCCTGTAGTACTCTATTAGGTACGGCTCCTCTTCTCCTTTTTGCTTGTTTCTGCACATATGCTCGCGCTTTGACTTTCTGTTTCTCTTAGGCCGGCTAGTTTTGTGAAGATCTGATAGTTTTGGTGAGTGGTTTTGTGTTTACTGCTTTTGTTTTGTGTTTGAGTGAATTGCTGGAGCTGAGTTTGTGAGATTGAATGAAAATTTATGCGTTGACTTGTTTGATTTTGTGGATGAGTGGATCTGGTAGTTTTGTTCATCTTGGGGCTTTGATTTGTAGGATTTGATGAAATTTTGTTTATCATATGCTTGTTTTGTTCAAGTTATTGTTTGATTATGTTAGGTTGGCTTGTTGACTATCTAGAATTGTGATTTGTGAATAAATAGTTATTGAGTTTCTATGTTATGGACTTCTGGTGATGTTTAAATGCGATAAATGACTTGTTTCTGGGTCAGGCTAGCTTCAATGTTATGAGACTTCTGGTTGTGTTTAAATACGATAAATTACTGATTCCTGTGTTAGGATTTGCTGTTCGATTTAGCTGTTGGACCTTCATGTTTTTGTCAAATTGAGGATCTGGTAGTTTTGTTCATTGTAGGGCTTTGATTTCTAGGATTTGATGAAATTTTGATTATCATTTTTTTTCCAAGTTATCGTTTGATTATGTTAGGTTGGCTTTTATGGCTATCTAGAATTGTGATTTGTGAATAACTAGTTATTGAGCTTCAATGTTACTTATGGTGATGTTTAAATACGGTAAATTACTTGTTTCTGGATCAGGCTAGCTTCAATGTTATGGACTTATGCTGGTGTTTAAATATGATAAATTGCTGGTTTCTGCGTTAGGATTTACTGATGGATTTAGTTGTTGGACCTTCATATTTTTGTGAAATGGAGTGTTTTAAGCTTCTCCTGGTGGATATCTTCTTGTTTCAGTTAGATTGGTCATGAGTCTCATGATGAAGACATTCTGTGATTAGTACTAGTTATTAGTCATTGTAGCTGTCGATCGTGAAGGCATCATACATTTCTGAGGGCGCTGACGATGGTGTTCTTATATGACTTCTGGATGCTATGTTTCAGTTTTGCTATATGCTCTTATATTGATTTTTTAAGAATGTCATGTAAGCTCAAATTATTGCAGTTGTGCCCTGTCTTTCTGTGATTGTGGCCTGGCTTTCATGTGTTGTTTATCTATTACTACTGATATATCTTTAATCTGTTCTTGCAGTTAATATTGTTTTAAAATGAATCGCCCACAAGAACCACCCAGGTCATTTCTCCCATTTGGAAACCCTTTCCGCATGATATTACCGAAGGGCTCCTCCCTGTCTCCAAAGCTTCTGGATTTGGTGAATACCTTTGAGGAAGGTTTGGCGGGGAGGCTGAAAAAGATAAAGCCAGCTGACAAAGAAGACATCTTGAGTTTGTCATGGATGACTATTCTCATGGAGTCGCTTTGTGGCATTCATAGTGATATCAAAACTCTTATCACTGCTCTTGAACTCCCTGTGAGTGACTGGGATGACAAGTGGATTGACGTGTACCTTAATGACAGCGTGAAATTGCTGGACATTTGCATTGCTTTCAGTTCTGAGATTTCAAGGCTCAAACAAGGTCACCTCTACCTCCAATGTGTCATGCATAACTTGGGCAGTTGTACCCCTCAGCAGTTTATGCGAGCCCGTTCATCTCTTGATGGGTGGAGGCAGCATGTTGCATCCAAGAACCCCAGGTTTGACAACTGCTTCCCTGCCATGGACAGTCTTGCGCGTACGCTAGACCTTCCAAAGATCAAGAATTCAGCAAAGGGAAAAGTTTTGATGCGCGCTATGTATGGAGTGAAGCTGGTCACTCTTTACGCATGCAACCTTTTTGCTTCTGCGTTCTCTGGTTCCGCAAAGAAATTGGTGGATTTCCAGGTCCCTGAGACATGCTTATGGGCTGAGGCTTTTGGTGATCTTCAGGCATTTGTAAATACTGAAATTAGAAACATATACTCAAGTGGAAGAATCTCGGTAGTGAAAGAGCTAGAAGCTGTTGATACAGGGGTGAAGCAGCTGTACCCCATTGTGCAAGATGGAGTAGACCCTGTTGAAGCTGAAACACTGCGAAATTTGACATTAGACCTAGAGAGAAATGTGCCCAAGTTGTCTCAAGGACTGGATCTGCTTGCGAAGGAGGTGGACAGTTTCTTCCAGATCGTCTTAGGTGGACGTGATGCGTTGTTGTGCAATCTCAGGGTTGGTGGTGGTAACACCTCTAACCAAATGCTGCCTGGCCGCAATATGGGACAGGCTGTGAGGTGAACAAGGGACACATACTAACTCTTTTTTCACATTTAAACTGGAAGCTTGTGTTCTGGGTTGTTAAGGCTTTCTGTCTGAATGTAAATCTTGGGATCAGTTATAGCTATATAGTAGTAGTAGTAGTAAATCATGTATGTTGTGTTATGTCGGTTTTATTATTATGTGTGAAAAACGTTTGGACGCATATATTAACTCTAAATATTATGTCTTGTATTATGCTTAAATGTGGACGAAATTGTACTGTTACTATGTTGTTTATATACATACAAATACAAGGCCATCTTTGTTATTACTAATGGCTAAAACTATTCTACACACTAGATAAGACTGTTGCATTGCTGAAATCGGGTTGATGTTAGCATGGCTCCTGTTGAGAAGTGCAGCTTCCGAGTCTATGCTCGAATTCGAGCTATGTGATGGTGTGCTTGATTCGACTCAAGTTACCTCAATGTCTTGCAACTTGTACTAATGATGACAAGGTGGAGTAGGCAGGGTTGAATTGACTATACATTGCATTTGGGACGACTTTTCAAGACTCAGAAACTTGATCATACTTTATGGAACTTTCATTGGATGATCAACAAAGATTTCTACAAGTGAGAAACTTCAACGGAAGCTCAATAAAAGATTACCAAGAAACTTCAACGCTGTCGAAAACTATTTTGTCCTCTTTTTCACAATTCTCTAAAATGTGACTGAAAAGTCATTGGCCTAATTAGAGTAGAGCCCGATTATTGTACATGTATTTTCATTTCGATGTTCTTTCTTCTTTTTCATTCTTTTCTCATCTTTTTTTTCTCATACTAGTCATACTAGTCTAGATGGGATTTCGCCTTTTAATCAACACGAAAGAGTGGGATGTTCTCGGTTCTCCGAATTGAAGCCGTCGTGCAAGCCTAGATCTTGTCCGTTCTTTAAAGTATACGTTTTCTTATTTGACAGATCTTAGTACTATTGATGGAAGAGTGAGATGTTTTGGGTTCTCCGAATTGAAGCCGTCGTGCAAGCTCAGATTTTATCCATTTTATAAAGTATACGTATACGTTTTATTATTTGACAGGTCTTAGTATTATTGATGAGAGAGTGGGATGTTCTGGATTATCCGAAACTGAACTAAACTTATTTTAAGTATAAATTTCAATTACGTAAGTCTGAACTGAATAAAACAGACGTGAACTAAACTGAACTTAACAAGTCAAAGTTAAGAAGAACGGAATACAGACCTAACCAAACTACACATATTTTTGACCTCCTAAGACCCGATTCGGAACCAAATCCATACCACATTTAATAATAAATAAATATAATTAGATGAGGTAAGGTAATACTCCCCTCCGTCCCACAAAACTTTACCCAATTTCTATTTTCGGACGCCCCACAAAACTTTACTGATTACCAAATAAGGAAGCTACGCTACACACAAACATTATTTTAATATCAATACACTTCTTTATCACCACACATTCTCAAAAAGTAACCTACCCCACTTATGTTTTCATTTTTACTCTATATTTTAACTCATTTTATTAAACTGTGCGTCCGCCCTAACGGGTAATGTTTTGTGGGACGGAAGGAGTAACTAATCAGAGAAGATTTAATTTGAATAGGATGAGAATAAAGAGTGAATAGGCATACAAACACAAGTGTATGGTTGAAGATCGAAATTGAGATCAGCTACCTTTGTGTTGATATAAAGTCAATTTCCTCACGGGTTACCTCAAGCCTTCCAGTTCAAAAGTTCACACGCATTACCCACTTTCTTCTCCAAACACCAACAAAAGACTCCATAAAGAACTCCAATACACCAACAAATGTCAATTTACACCGACGCTACTGCTCACCCAACTCATTAGTCTCTCAATCCCATCTTATTTTTATCTTTTTTTACCTCTTCTTGCTATGGAATCGAGCTCCGGTACTGCTGATCACGGCGGGCACAACATCAAAGGGGTTCCCACCCATGGTGGTAAATATGTGCAGTACAATGTTTATGGGAATCTCTTTGAGGTTTCCAGAAAGTATATTCCTCTTAGGCCTGTTGGCCGTGGTGCTTATGGCATTGTTTGGTATGTAGAGATCAGTTTTTAGTTTACCTGCAATTTCTTGAATTGGGAAAAATGGTCAAGGTTTGATTTTTAGCCTGTTTTGTAGCGTTGACTGTAGTTGACCTGGATTGATTCTGTAGAGATTCATTTGTTTTGAGATGGGGTTTTGATTGTTGTGGTGGAGTAGATCTGTTTTCGTTTTTATCTGAGTTTGTTAGTTTAGTTTAGTTGAGTTCTTTTGGGTTGATGATGTAGACTGTAGTACTTGCCTACTTGGTTACTTTTTTGCATTTTTGCCTTGTGAAGAAAGGATTACCAACCCAGCATGCTAAAGAAAGTAACTTTATCGAGTTAGTATGTGTTTTTTAGTGTTTGTTTTGATCAAGAAACAGATAGTATGTCTGTATGTGACAATGATCCGAAGTAATGAGACATAGAAAAACGAAAACAACCCCATTTCGGGGGATGGAACCCATGAACTCTCGAATCTTAGTGTTTCAGCATTACTGATCAAGCTAGTGGCCTTGCTTGACCATTCGGTTAGCATGTTATGCAATGATTTTTCTAGTAAGAGTTCCTAGACAAGGTGTTTCTATCAGAGGAACCAGCTAAAGGGTTATGATGTTAGTTGTGATTGATTGAATTAGCCGTATCAGTGTATGGGATGTTCAACACTTGGACTCACATGGGATGGAGTATGGCTGAGGTGAATCGAAGTACTTCAGTTGGACTACTTGAGCTATTACATAAGGCAGAGTCCAGCTCTGATAGATGCTTGCTGCACTTTATTTATCTATCCATTGGTCTGAAATATCTGCTTGGTGCATCTCCTGCTGAGTGCTTTGAGTGAATCAGGAGAGATCTTGTCTTCTAAGCGCTTCTGTGGGTTTGAGCTTTGGGGTGGGAGAGTTTGTATAATATCGCACCTTTCATTTCTTGCTCATGCATTTCCATTGAAGGGGTTATACTTATTCCAGGCCCTAAACCATACAGATCACTTATGGAGCAATTATGTTAGTGCTTCAGTAATCATCGGGATTGGGCAATACAATCATACTGTTTTTTAAACAAATAATGATATATAACATGGGGTTCTAGGAAACTATTTGTTGAACCCTCATATTTCCTCAATCAAATGCAATGTCAGTAGAAGTGCAAGCTGATAATTGTTTTTACATCTAAACAGTTCTATATGCCTGAAAGATCATGTTGTATTATTATGTGACAGGGTTTTCGTCTTGACTGTGTTAACTGTAAAACTTCTAACTGACTGTGACATCTATGGGTTAATGTGTGTTTTGTTTTCTTCAGTGCTGCTGTAAACTCTGAGACACGTGAAGAGGTTGCCATTAAGAAGATTGGTAATGCCTTTGATAACAGAATTGATGCAAAGAGGACTCTACGTGAAATAAAACTCCTCCGCCACATGGATCATGATAATGTAAGTAGTTTTACTTTGTAGGCAGGATTCGAATCCTTGTACTAAATTGCTTTGCTTTCAGCAACACAACCTCTGACACACTTCCAGTCTAATGATTTGCCTCCTAGTTCTTTGCTAGTCTGTCCTAAATTTTACAGTATGAGCACTCAACTGATTCTTTGGTAGTAATTAACCTAAGTACCAGTTTCCTTGCACTAGGGCCTTTACCTTCAAGTTAAAACTAGTGTCAAGAGCTTGGCCTTTCTCCAGCATCAGCTGGCAGTTCTCCCAATATGCTTTGAAAATTAGTCAAGAGTGTGATCTTTTTTCTTTTCTTTTGAAATGTTCACGGAGTGCAATATGACACTTTCCATCTGGGTCTTTTTCCTCTTCAGGTGATTGCTATTAAAGACATCATACGACCACCGCTTAAAGAGAACTTCAATGATGTCTACATTGTTTACGAATTGATGGACACTGATCTGCACCAGATCATCCGGTCCAATCAGCAATTGACTGATGACCATTGTCGGGTTCGTCTTCATCCCCTCCATTTAAATTTTGTTTTTTGTGATGCCTGCCACCAAAGATTCCATTCATTTGGTATCAGATCAGATTGAATCTACATCATTATCTGTACTCTGGAAAATTAATTGACTTACTCTTGCACTTTCTGCAGTACTTCCTATACCAAATTCTGAGAGGACTTAAATATGTCCATTCTGCAAACGTGTTGCACCGTGACCTGAAACCCAGCAATTTGCTCCTCAATTCAAACTGTGATTTGAAACTTGGAGATTTTGGACTTGCAAGGACAACTTCTGAGACTGATTTCATGACCGAGTATGTTGTTACTCGTTGGTACCGGGCGCCTGAATTGCTCCTTAATTGTTCAGAGTACACTGCTGCAATTGATATCTGGTCGGTCGGTTGCATACTGGGTGAAATCATGACAAGACAACCTCTCTTTCCTGGAAAAGATTATGTTCACCAGTTGAGACTTATCACTGAGGTATACTAGTCTAAGCAATCTAGTCTAATATCGAACTTTCTAATACAAGCCTGTTGTTTTTATAGTAGAAAAGACTATCTTTTATGGATTTATCACACCATTCATGATGGGTCTGTTTATATTTAAATAATGTACAACTCTGTCCACCAGATTAAGTCACTCGTATTTGGCTGCTCTAGGTACTAACTATGCTATTTGAGAACTTAAATTTGTCAAATGATTTGTAAATGTTTGTTTACCATAAATGAGATTGTTGATTCTTCCCTTTCCTGGTAGTTTTCAAGAACTACTCTAGCTTTTGTCTAGAGACAATCTATCCCTCTATCAGATACTTATGTTCTACTGTTTTTTGTTTTGTATGCAAAAGCTGATAGGATCTCCCGACGATGCTAGTCTTGGGTTTCTTAGGAGTGACAATGCACGTCGATACGTCAGGCAGCTGCCCCAGTATCCGAGGCAACAATTTGCTGCCAGGTTTCCCAACAATTCTAGTGGTGCTGTGGATTTATTAGAAAAAATGCTTGTATTCGACCCAAGTAGGCGCATTACTGGTACGTCTCACCGTGTTCAATTCAATGCTTGTATCCTTATATAGTAGATCACCTCGAAAGGATTATTGATTTTAGTGAAAATGAAATTTAGAAGCTCATATTCTGATTAATGATATATCTTGGTTGCAGTCGAGGAGGCTCTTTGCCATCCCTATTTGGCCCCTCTTCATGACATAAATGAGGAACCTGTTTGCCCCAGGCCCTTTTCTTTCGATTTCGAGCAGCCAACTTTCACTGAGGAAAATATCAAGGAACTTATCTGGAGGGAATCTGTAAAATTCAACCCAGACCCAATTCATTAAGGAGAATCAGTCAGTCTGGGTTTAGAATGCCAGAACCCTCTGACATCTCTAGAATCTGTATCGGACGAATGCATATGAGTCCCCAAATGGAAGGGAAAATAATCAGAATCGGAATTTATCTGGATGTGAATTACTGTTGTTCTTAGGATTGTAGAATTTCACTGGCAATGCTCTATCGTTGTAGTGCAATGTTGTACAAAAGAGCTCAAGATAATAGAGGCTGCTTCTGCCCACAAGTATGTATTTTGCTACCCCCAACTGCTAATCGGTATTGCTGTAATTCTTTCGAGTGATCAAATTCATAACTTTCTTGTTCTATGAGATCATTTAGTCCGTTTGCTTTTTTACTTCGATCTGCTTACTCTGCTCGCATGTTCCTGTTTTGTGCTTCAATTCGATTACTTTATATAGCACCATGTTATGCTTGTCTCATCGCCTTAGTCTGTGTTTGCAAATGATTATTGAAAACTTGTTGCAAATTTTGTTTGTCAAAACTGGCCAGAGTTAGCTTTGAAGAATCATCTATCTTGCTGATTCTTCTATATACGGTACCCCTGTGATACGCGACTATGTAATTGATACAAGAAGGAACTTCAATGGCTTAAATGTTGAGATTATGCAGTTTCTGAATCTCCTTCATTATGATAATGGAACATGGAGTTGTCTATCAGTAGTTCATATTGTAAGTACATGTTTGTAACACTAAATTATCAATTGCTAAAGTATCCTCAGGAAATTCGCAACCTCCCTGTTTCGCTGCCCCCTGATCCGGCAACAGGTTGCAGGGCGTCGGCACCACACCACTTGTAATCCCTTCCACATCGGTACAAGTCCACGGATACTTCTTGGCCTTCTTTGCCATCCCTATAGTCGCATTTGAAATGCAGATACCCGTGAAGGAATCTCCCGAGATTCCCTCCAACCTAGCTGCCATTGTCACGTTCTCAGCCACCACATCGCGGTAATTGATCCCCGTTATCTCCGGCATTGCGTTCGGATCAAAATGAGTGTCTGCGTGTGAGCCGTAGTTTCCTGTCATCCAGAAAACCCACTTCATAGTATGTAAGCTCATGCCCTTCACATATATGTCTTTGACATAACCACCCCTCCCAACTCCTGTCTTGATACGCACAGCCGACTCTGTGTTGATTGCTGTTATGTCTTCGGCCCTTACGTCTTGGATCCCTCCAGACATCTCGCTTCCTAGTGCTATCGCTGCACTGTATGGTGAAATGCAGGTCAGGCGTCGGATGATGAGCTGTTTTGTGGGCATGCCGTAGCTTATACCGTACTCGTCCCACCCGCTTTTCACTGCTATGCAATCATCCCCAGAGACAATGTAGTTGTCTTCAATTCTTGTGTTTGAGCATGAGTCTGTCAAAATTTGGAATCATGATGCCATTATCTACCATTACAGATCAAAATGAGGAAATTCTGAAACAGTAGATGAACTGATATGTGCATACCTGGGTTGATTCCATCTGTGTTTGGTGATGTTATTGGAGCTAGAATTGTAATCCCTTTTATGAGTATATTGCTGCAAAAGAAAGGCGTACGATTTATATCTATATCGAAACCTAAATCACTTAATCACATAAAGCGAAAGCGATTGAACACAATTTTCGAATTTCACAGAGCGGAAACTTTTTATAAAGAGGCCTGATTCTGCACTAGCAAGTCGTGGTGGTGAATCGAACTCTTAACACGAGCATGAAACGTTACGGAGGAGGTGGATAACTGGATATGATACCTGCTGTATACAGGATGGACATTCCAAGATGGAGAATTGATGAGTGTTAAATTGGATATCTGGATGGTGTCTGAGTGCATCAGTTCTATCAGGTAAGGCCTTGTGTATTTCAGTTTCTTCTTGTGAAACTGCTGCCACCAAAGCTCACCTTGACCATCAATGGTTCCATTCTCACCTGTACAATATACCAATTCGATTCGCATTAGTGAGGAACAGACATGTGTCATCTAATACGAATACTGGACGATTGATCGAGATTTTACCTGTGATCACAACATCAGTGAGATTCGTCCCGAAAATAAGACTAATGTACCTTCCTCCTGGTGCATCCCTTCCGTGGCCATAGGACGGTAAGGGATTGATCACTGGCCACGAGTTTATGTCCTGAAACAAACGAAATTACAAACATTAAAACCGTGCTAGCTACGAGCAGGTATATCCGGGATCAACATCACATGTTTAGTAACGCAGATAATAAGATGTCAGAAGCTAAACATGTATTGATCATGAGAGAAGATCTCTTGCAAAAGTTTGTGATGTTTCACGGATATAGTATGATACGACACAGGAAGCAAAATAAGTACCTGAGAAGCAAGAAGAACAGCATCCTTGTGGAGAAAAAGAGTGAAGTGGCTAGTGAGATTGAAGGTACCAGTTAACCATTTGCCAGCCGGGACGAAGAGCTGAGAACCATCAGAGCCATACTGGCTGAGCTCAGTGATAGCTCTCTGAAAAGCAGCAGTGTTGAGTGTTTTTCCATCACCAACACCACCAAAATCCACTATGGATGCACTGTGTTTTCTGCAGCTGATTGCTGTGTACTCAAATGATGCTGATGATGAGTCTCTTGGTGCTATCTTTCTGCATTCCCCTCCACTCAGTACAAACAATAATCCCAGAATTAAAACTAGCAGTTTAGTACTCATCTGCATAAGAGAAGTCCAGAGAGCGCGAAAACGTTAGTTTCAGAAATTCGAGTGGCACAAAATGCTAAAGTTTCGAAACGTTTATGTAAAATACGCGAATTTGAAAATTTAAAGAACTGAGACCTCCCACGCACCCCTATCTCTACCCCGGCCTAGCTAAAAATGGTTGTTGAATGAAGTAGTGGTACAAGGAAAAGATGGTATATTAATGTAAATGGACTTACAGGGAATCAGGAAGATAAGGTGGACTCGTGATAGTGTTTTGTTTGATAGAGAAGCACAAAGTACCTGCCTGCTATTTATAGTTATACAAGGCTAGCAGTGATGGTGGTATGTTCACTCACATGTGTTGGTGTACTTTTGGTTAGGCAGGCAGGCACCCCTAATCTGAATATACTGTTGGAATTTCGACTCATCAATGCTCGAATTCGACTCATTAGATTCCCGAATCGAGCTCCATTAAGGGCTTGTTATGCTACGAACAGAGTCTGACTCGATGTACAATATGGAAAGTTTCAAATAGAATATTACTTAGATTTTCTTACTTCTACAGTTCTACCTTATTCATGTCGTGCTTTCTGCGAACTCGTAGTTTAAAAACCTCTTACATTTTGAGCCTCAACGAGTCGAGCGCGAGCATTTCAGGTCAGACAAGCCGGTTTTGTAAACAAATGAGACACTCCAGTAATGGGAGGTGTCCTGTAGTGTAAAGTTAAAATTTTATTCTATCCCGTGATGGAGCTTTTCATTAGTCTATGATCAGTTGCCGACCCACCCACTTCACGGGACAACTACTGCGCCTGTCCCACAACACACCATGCTCAACCTCAGTTGTTATGCTACACACAAAATCTAGTTTGGTCCATGATGACTTTCGTCGGATCGTTTAAGTGTTTGTTTGGCAAAACGAACTTGCAGATTAACTTATACAGAATAAGATGAGTGAAATAGCTAATAAAATGACTAGCGGTTGATTAATCATCTAATATTTTAAAAGTTATATAGATTACATTTTCGAACCAGTCGCCGAATCTATCATCGAATTGACATTAATGAAACATATTTATTTTCGAAAAAGATAAAAACACTTAATAAAGTGATTGATAAGGTCGTGTCAAACATATACTAATTATTAATGGAATTATGGATAGACGATGGAATGTTTCCTTTACAAATTGCAATCATTCGATACTCTGCCCTAATCGAGTAAAAAAGACCGCATTGAGCTCAATTAAGGCCACGTCACATTAATCGAACAAGCTCTTCGGAGTTGCGCTCAGTCCTAGCCAAGTCGAAAACTAGGAGGCAACTACTTGGTCTGACCTGGATCCGGAATCTACTTCTAGAAGCTACGTGCCAAGTTGTTATACGTGAGCAGCCTATCACAGCTCTTGTTATAAGATTTTGAGCCGAATCTCACATTTTTTACCATGAAGTTTCTTTCCGACTTAATTGTATACATACTCATACCAAACCGGCTCACTATTAAATAAAAAATGGAGTGTAGATAAGATTGGTGGTGAAGTGAGTAGAGCAAACTGCAAAGCAAGTGTTTGCTTATCATTCCACCCACTTTCACACTCAACTCTGCTTCCCATGCGGAAATCCCCGTCCAATTGGATTCTTTCATTTTCATCTCCACACCATCCCAAAAGCCTCCAACTTCAACCATGAACCCACTCTTTATTCTAGTGGTGGAAGTCGACTCTCTCCTTGAGGAAACCATTCGAATTTAAGGTTTAAAATAGTATATACTATATAGTGACGGATTCTAGTGAGTTGATACTTGATGCAGCGTGTGTGGACAAGTAAGATAGAACGCCAAATCAAAGCTTCGTTGATTCCGCAGAATGCCGAAGAATTGACATAATTGAGAGAATCTTTCTATTTTTATTTAATCAATCATCAAAACTGTCTAAAATAAACAATTACATGTGCTTAAATATTAAAAAAAAACCTAGAGAAACCACAATGGACTAACTAGCTAACAAATAAAGTCCAAAAGTGACTTAAACCTAAAATACTAAAATTATTTAATCTTCGAATCGTGTCAGGACTCCTTCCCATATTGCATCAACACTGAATTCTTTGGATTGATACAATT
Source organism: Plantago coronopus (assembly GCA_036897195.1). Lineage (NCBI taxonomy): Eukaryota > Viridiplantae > Streptophyta > Magnoliopsida > Lamiales > Plantaginaceae > Plantago > Plantago coronopus. The sequence goes on from JAYMSL010000630.1 coordinate 15,646, forward strand.
ATTCTTGGTCGACTTACTGGACAAGACACTAACTGTTGGAAAATTCGGGATGGAGACAGAATAATAATAACACAATAACCTTGAGGCGTGAATGAACTCACTTTCCAAAAAGCAATATTTCCCTTCACTAAGAAAAAGAAAAGCTTTCGGGATACAACAAGGATATGAAAATGTTACAACGCTTCACAAAAGTCTCGGGCAATTTAAACATATGCCTTTTACATGAATGAGGTGCCCATTTACTAATTGGTGCATCCTTTCATTTCCTAACAGCAAACGAAAATGACAAATGCCAAATGAATTAATCCATTTGCACAAGTAATTAATTAGTCTACTACTAATGTAATTAGCGACTAAATTAATGCAGGTGCCTTTCCAGAACTTGCAGACTTCAAATGATAAGTTGCAATGCAAATTACATGCCCTCCGGATTCTACAAACTACTTGCACCCTTTCCATTTCGCTTGCACCACTTCAAGACTTTTGGTCACATCGATTATACTCCTTTCTTCTTTTGCTTAACAAATTATTCAACAATCCCCCACTAATTTGTAAGCAAATTTCCACCAGACAAATATTAAGAATACAAAGAGGTATCTCTCGATTTGAACCTCTAATTAGTGGATGTAGTGCAAAGTGATTACGAAGTTGTAGGTTTGCACGCATTGTACCTCAACTCCTATTGCAACCACCGGCAAAACACCACACCTAATATTCATCAAAAATTCATATAATTCTCAACAACATCCTTAGCACGATTATATATGGCCATGTGCTAATCCTAAATTCGTGACATTTATAAGAAAAACACATTTTCTTACAGAAGCGGCACCACTTCTATGTCCACTAGGTGAAGTCTCTACTTTGTCCCAGTTGCTAAAGACACAAAATAATATGTAGACTTCATTAAAGGCATAAGCCTATCCTAACATGTAATAACATGTACGCAACTCGTCAGTACTAGTCTAATAATAAATAATATGAGACTTTACTAGTACTATCAAGCACATAACAGAGTAACTTGTTATTACCCATTGAACTTTTGAAATTAGTTTTTACTAATTAAAAGTTGGGTTACCATTACCGGTGCTTAAATTAAATTTAAGTCCCATACCAGTCGCGGTACGCTTTACTAAGTCTCTCGCAAGTGACTTAGTGAGAGGATCCGCTAAATTTTCTCCAGACTTCACATATATTATGGTGATCACCCCATTCATTATCAATTCTCTCACATATGTGTGTCTCAGCCGCAAATGTCTAGACTTTCCATTATACATATCACTAAATGCTCTAGACATTGTGGCTTGGCTGTCACAGTACAAAGATATAGCAGACATCGGTTGTGGCCACAACTCTATATCCAATAACAAATCTCTTATCCATTCTGCTTCTTTGCCTGCAGCAGCAAGGGCTATAAACTCTGCTTCCATGGTTGAATGTGCAATGCAAGTTTGCTTCTTAGATGCCCAACTTATAGCCCCTCCACCTAGTGAAAAAATCCATCCTGAGGTGGATCTATATTCACTCGAACGAGACATCCAACTTGCATCACAATACCCTTCTAGCACATTTGGGTAATCACTATACACAAGTTTTAAACTTCTTGTCTTCTTAAGATAACCCAAAATTCTCGCAATTGCATTCCAATGATGTGTGCTAGGCTTGGCAGTAAATCTTGCCAATGTATTAACAGCAAAGGCTATATCTGGCCTTGTGCAATGTGTGGCATACATAAGACTTCCAATTGCGCTTGCATATTCTAGTTGAGCAATTACTCGCCCACTATTTTCCACAAGTTTCTCGTTAGCATCAATTGGGGTATGCGATTCCTTTATATTTAGATACTTGAACTTTTCAAGTAACTTATCAATATAATGAGTTTGATTCAAGGCATAGCCCTTCTCATGTCTCTCAACTTTAATTCCCAAAATTGTATCTACTTCATTTAAGTCTTTCATCTTGAAGACAGAAGATAGATACTTTTTGGTTTCTTCAATACCTTTCATATTGGTACTTACTATGATCATATCATCAACATAGAGACATAGAATCACTCCATACTCATTGGTCATCTTGCAATAAATACATTTATCAGCATCATTGTGCTTGAAACCATTTGCTAAGATGGCCAAATCAAATTTCTTATGCCATTGCTTTGGAGCTTGTTTTAATCCATATAAGGATTTCACCAATTTGCACACTTTGGCTTCATTTCCCGGAAGTACAAAACCCTCGGGTTGCTCCATATACACTTCTTCCGATAAATCTCCATTCAAGAAAGCAGTTTTAACATCCATTTGATGAACATGCAATTTATAAATTGAAGCTAGTGCAAATAAGACACGAATTGAAGTAATTCTTGCGACAGGAGCATAAGTATCAAAATAATCTATACCCTCTTTTTGGGTGAAGCCCTTAGCAACTAACCTTGCCTTAAAGGTTTGCAATGAACCATCAGTTCCGTACTTTTTTCTAAACACCCATTTGCACCCAATTGCCTTTGAACCGGGTGGAAGATCCACTAAAACCCATGTATCATTGGACATTATTGAGTCCATTTCATCATTCACTGCTTCTTGCCAAAAGGCAGAGTCTCTGGAAGCCATAGCTTCTCCAAAGGTTTTAGGATCACTATCAACATTTAGAATCATGGGAGTAAAGTCAAGTACTTTTTCTCTATTAGCTTCAACCAAGAAAGTAATAGAATCCGGTGAGACAAAATCAGAATCCAAGTGTTTTTCTTTTCTAGCACGTTTGCTTCTTCTTAATTCACTTGGTTCACTCACTTGTTCTTCTTTCTCACCAACCCCCACATCAACATTATTATGTGATGTTTCTTGAGGTTTTATTTCAACTAAAGGCTCAGGCTCCACAACACTATGCAAGAATTTATCTTCAAAAAATTCAACATGTATAGATTCTACAATCACATTAGACTCTAGATTTAATAATCTATATGCTTTAGAATTTTGTGCATAGCCAACAAACACACTTTTGATACCTCTTGGGCCTAACTTGGTTTTATGAGGACCTGTCACTTTATAAAAAGCAACACACCCCCACACTTTAAAATAACTCAAGTTTGGCTTCTTTCCATTATTCCAAAGTTCATAAGGTGAAGCACTTATCTTTTTAAGAGGCACTCTATTATAAATATGACATGCCGTTAATAAAGCTTCACCCCATAAAGTGAATGGCAACTTAGCACTCATGAGCATTGAATTGATCATCTCAACCAAGGATCTATTTTTCCTTTCGGCTACTCCATTTTGTTGTGGAGTATAAGGGGCTGTTCTTTGGTGAATAATTCCATTATCTTCACAAAATTTGTTAAAGAGTTCTGGAAAATATTCTCCTCCCCGATCACTACGAAGCACTTTGATTTTTCTCTCTTTCTGATTTTCAACTTCAGATTTGAACTGTTTAAATTTATCAAAGGCTTCATCCTTGGTTCTCATAAGATACACATATGTATATCTTGAATAGTCATCAATGAAAGTGATAAAATATCTCTTTCCACCTCTAGTCAATTGACCATTCAATTCACAAATATCAGAATGCACAAGTTCAAGCATTTCACTACTTCTTTCAACTTTAGAAAATGATTTCTTAGTCATTTTGGCTTCTACACAAATTTCACATTTATTATCATATGCATCTTTGCAAGTAATATAACCATGCTTTGACATATAACGCAAATAAGGATAATTTAAATGTCCTAGTCTAGCATGCCATAAAATAGAAGGAGACTCAACAACATAAGCAACAGACTTCATTTCATTGATAGATAGTTTGAACATGCCATCACAGGAGTATCCTTTTCCGATGAACACTCCATTTTTTGTTACAATAGCCTTATCGGCCTCTAGTACAATCTTAAAGCCATTCTTACACAACAAGTTTGCCGAAATTAAATTCTTCCTAAGTTCGGGAACATGGAAGACATTTACAAGGGTAAGTTTCTTTCCCGAAGTGAAAGTCAAATCAACACTTCCCTTGCCGACAACTTTTGCAGCATCATGATTTCCCATAAGAACTTCTTCGGACTCATCCAACTCTTTGTAGACTTTGAATAAAGCCTTATTATTACAGACATGGATGGTAGCACCAGAATCAAGCCACCAATCATTTGTCACGCTCACCGAAGCCATATGAAGTTCTGTTATCATAGCCACAAACTCATTTTTTTCTGTCACAACCATATTTGCTCTATTTTCTCTTGAAGGAGCAATGGTCATGTTTTTCCGAAAGTGACACTCCTTTATGTAGTGTCCTTTCTTTCCACAATGGTAACAATGGCGAAACTTTCTGGAGTTGTTATCTCCTTTCCCGTACTTGAATTTCTTTTTCATCACTTTGAGATTCTTTTGAGCACCACCAGAGGTTCCAACACTAGCATTAACGGAAACATGATTCACATTTGAACCCAGAACTAGTTCATCTCTTGTACGATTTTCACACTCAATTTGCATATGAGTTATGAACTGTTCAATACTAAAAGTTTCCGTTGAATGCAAAATTTTCCTTCGATAATCATTCCAAGTAGAAGGAAGTTTCGACAAGATAGCCGCAACTTGAATGGCATCAGGAACCTTTATTTGTAACTCACTCATTTGGGAAACAAGGACCTCCAATTCTCTAACTTGGTCCATGATTGGCATGTTCACATCAAAAACAAATTCAAAGAATTTAAGCGCCAAAAATCGATCCGTACCTCTTTTTAGATCTTTGTATTTAGATTCAAGTGCATTCCAGACCTCTTTAGGCGTCTTGTAATTCCGATAGACGTCATACAACCGGCTTGTGAGGGAATTTAGAATGTGGCCTCTACATAGCATCTCATCAGTATCTCGCTTTGCTTTGTCAGCACTTAGTTTGGCCTTCCGCTCATCCGTATCATCATCCTTTGCCTCCTCAATGGCTTTCAAATTTGGATCAAGAAGGTAGAACAAATTCAGCGATGTGAGCAACCATGACATGCGATCTTGCCACCTCGGATAATTGGTTCCATCAAAACGATCAAGCTTGATGGATTCTTTCTCTTGAAATTGGAACTTCACATTTGGATTCATGTCTGCCTCCATTAGTAATATTGCTTTTTGATTGTTGGAAATTTCGGTATGGAGACAGAATAACAACAGTACAATAACCTTGAGGCGTGAACGAACTCACTTTCCAAAAAGCAATATTTTCCTTCACTAAGAAAAGAAAAGCTTTCGGGATACAACAAGGATATGGAAATTTATATGAAGAGTGCAGAAGGAAGAAAAGAGATTTCGATGTGTAGAACACTGAGCAAACACTTGTATTTATAGTAATCAAGAGTTGTACTCACGAAATGTTACAATGCTTCACAAAAGTCACGGCAATTTAAACATATGCCTTTTACATGAAATGAGGTGACCATTTAATTTTGGTGCATCCTTTCATTTCTACAGCAAACGATAATGCCAAAGGAATTAACCATTTGACAAGTAATTAATTAGTCTACTACTAATTTGATTAGTGACTAAATGCAAGTGCCTTTCCGGGATTTGCAGACTTCAAATGATAAGTTGCAAAGTAAATTATATGGCCCTCCGGATTCTGCACACATGCTTGCACCTTTTCCATTTCGCTTGCACCATTTCAGGACTTTTGGTCACATCGACTGTACTTCTTTCTTCTTTTGCTTAACAAATTATTCAACATCCGCCACAGACGGAGCTTGAGGAGCTCCAGGCGGAGCTCTTCAGCTCCGCCTGGAGTTAAGCTCCGCCATGGCGGAGCTCAGCTGAGCTCCGTCCATGGCCAGATCGGAGAAGGAGAGCAGCTCTCCTTCTCCGATTTTGCCTTTTTTTTAAAAAAAAAATTTGTTTTTTAAATTTTAATTTTTTTATATAAGTTTTGTTAAACAATAAATTTAATATGATAGATTAATCAAAATCTAATTACTAAGCACTAATCAATTGACTTCGTTAATTACTAAGAACTAATTAAAAATTAAATACTAAGCAATTTAATAATAATTCTAATAATAATAATGTCATTTTTTTTTAAAAAAAGTTATCAATATAAGTGTATCATCAAAAAGAGTATCATCACAACAAAAGTATCATGTAGTATCACAATAATAGGAACAATAATATCACGAAAAAAGTATCACCACAAATCACAAGAGTATCATGAAAATGAGTATTAAAAGAATATCACCAAGGAGTATCACAAAATTATTAGCAAAGAATATCATCACCATTAAAGTATCATGGAGTATCACAATAATATTACGAAAAAGTATCACCACAAACCACAAAAGTATCATGAAAATTAGTATTACAAGAATATTACCAAGGAGTATCACTAAAAAGGAGTATTACAAGATTATTACCAAAGAGTATCACCAATAGGAGTATTACAAGATTATTACCAAGGAGTATCATCACAACAAAAGTATCATGGAGTATCACAATATTAATATCACGAAAAAGTATCACCACAAACCACAAGAGTATCATGAAAATTAGTATTACAACAATATTACCAAAGAGTATAACTAGAAAGGAGTATCACAAAATTATTACCAAAGAGTATCATCACCACAAAAGTATCATGGAGTATCACAATAATATTACGAAAAAGAATCA